>JBAJNP010000084.1:0-150336 GCA_036877545.1 Yasuhikotakia modesta | reverse complement strand
AAATAAGTATTTTTCTAATCCTTTAATGTTTTATGTATTCTATTTGTGTTAATGTTTTTCTTAGAATGATAAAGGGAAAAAACTGCAGAGGATTTCATTAAAATACTTAAAATACATGCAATTTGTTTCATTTAAATTTAGGATTAATTCTGTAAAATGATGTAAAAGCTAGTTAAATTCTGTAAATTTCACCTTTTGTTTTGTTCATTGATGTTTTAAAATAAATTGATTGGTTAATTGAAGTGCTTTTTGGTTTATCTGCCCTTAGGAAGGCTTTTCACGCCACTGACAATCTATTTGTTTCAATCTTTGCAGAATGTCTTTGGATACTACTTAGCGCCTCTGCTGAAGTATTGAAAACTCATTTGCTTTTTTTTTAACTTACTGCATCATAAACGGTTCCATGACAGGTGAGAACTGACAAAATTTGCTGTACATGTCAAACTGAGACACTTAGCTCAACCTAAGATTTGAATGTGACATGAGATTTGGGTTGTTCACAGTTCTCTGAAAGAGACTAGAGCTTAAATATATGTTGATATATATTTTATGACTATTTGACTTTAAGTAAAAGTTCCTAAGCTGTGTTTTAAAAACTGTAACTGAAGACTTGTGACAAAACACTAAGATTTAAAACCTGTGTCAGTTCTGGTGTGACAGGCATTAACTATTTATTTGAACAAATGTTCAAATGAGACACAGTGAGAGTCTGAAAAAGTTTGAGGCTTCCTGTGGGAAGATTATCAGCAACAACAGTCTCTACTGGCCTTAGTTTCACATTCATGAAATATTCAGTCTGCAGTCAGTGGAGAGATGTTTCATTTTCTGTTTAAATAATGAGGTCACTCCAAACTGGTGATGCAATATGGCATTCGTGTCTGTCTTGCGCAGAATTCAGCAACCAATAAGCAGCTATATCGACCGGCAAAGATGCCCTCAGAAGATGACCTTTGACCCTATCTCACACTCAGTATATATATCAAATCAAACACATAAGAAGTATCACCCAAAGTTTATGCACAAGATAAATGTAAGATTTAAGTTTAATGATAGACTAGTATTGTATTGTATTGATGATGCATGAGAAATGATTAATGTTTCTATGTGGTTGGCAGTTCCTATGATTTTGACACTGATACATTTATGTGGAGCATTTAATGAATAACTTTGCATCATTTTGAGTTGCATCGAATTCTTATGTCAAACATCCAGGAAGACAAATTAAAGTGAACATGTCAACTTAGACTTTGACCTCTGGTATGTCATAGATAATGAGAAACCTAGTAAGAATAACTTTGTTTAACCTTGGCCAGAACACTTGTACCCATGAATATGTTAGTATTTCATAAGAGGCCATGTTTGTATATTCAGCATTGCTATGTTGAATTTTATATATTTTTATTTTCAAATAATTCAGAGCTTTATATTTATTCATTCACAATTTGTGACATTTCAATATCAATCGAACAATTATCAATAAAAATAACTGATAAATAACATGTTTGCCATTTTTAAGCTGACTGAGGTATTATGGTGAAAATAAAGAGATTTTAAAATCAAATGAAAATGTCAATATACTATTATTTAATATTGTTACATGGTAACAATATGACATTGTGTATTAAATGAACTGACTAATAATGTAATTAAAATAGAAAAAAAATCAATAATTGAATTAATAATTGCATTCAGTCACCATTTTGAAACATCAAAATCCTCTTTTAAATAAATTTCTTTTTCTCATTACTGTATAGAATCTACTTGCTCAGACTTTTGTTTACAGAAAATTCAACTTTGGAAAGTGTTGTCAAACTTATCACTTTAATTTTACAATATCATAACAAATTACAACAAACCATTAGACAATAAATCTATCAGTGCACAACACCACATTGATTCTTGCAGATTGACTAGAGAATCTGCCTCATTAAATTAAATGTTTCACTTTGACAGTCACTTTTAGCACAGCGTCAGGAAATCAACACTTATTTACAACTATTAAAAATGCATCCTTTTCCTGTATGCACAGGTCAATGGCTTAATGTAGTTTTGTGTTTTTCTGTGGAGTCAAATCACGTTCAGTGTTGCGATCCAGATACCTTGTTAAACTCAAACTGGAGATTAAGAGCTTCAATATGAAACAGATTCAGATATATAAAGTTAATTCACAAGCTGCTGATCCCTAAAGCCGCTTTCATTGAACCAGACTGAGCTGGTTCTATATGTTTTGTTTGTTTGAAAATCAGTCACTGGAAAGCAAATAACAACACTGCCGTAGGTTTCACCCTCGTCATCTGGTCAGACATATGGAGGGATATTATCATCATATTCACTCTTCCTGAGAATGTGATGAATCAGTTCCAGGAAATCAGCTGCAGAAATTGTTTCATTTCAATGCCCATAAACCCTCATCTCATCTTCCTCAAACGCAGCCGGTTTTCCTTATCCCGTTTCTTCAATGTGCTGATGAATTGGGTAAAAAAGAGTTCCTGGTCTTTCCTCTTCAGAACTTGTTTGAATCGTGGATCTTTTCCGTACTTCTCCAAAAACTCTTTGAACGTTGATCTGCAAGAAAAAACAGAAATTGTGACGTTCTATTTCAGCAGCGTGATGGTCTGAAATTGTTCCTCACAATCTTTGTGTGTTTTCTTGTGAAAAATGTCCTCTAATAGAGCTTTGATTGTGGATGTTTTCATGACCTGACAGTAAAACCTTCTTGGAAAAAGAAATTTGGGGTTGCAGGACAATTTTGCTTTGTCTGAACAGTGGGGCAAATCTTTGAAAACAACAGGTGAAAATGCATGTACCTGCTTCAAGAGCAATATATTATCTGCTGTCTGACACTGCCCCACAGCACTATATCCAGCCAAACACAAATGTACCGCTGCTACTCAATGTGCTGAAATGTCAGGTTTACCTCTACAGCTCACAAGAAACATTCTGTAAATCTTCAAGTGTTCAGTGGTTCTATTTATTTATTCATATTAACACTAGTTTTACATTTTAGAGTAAAATGTGAATGCTGCTTGAGTAAAACTCAACATCGCAATATTAGTTTGTTTGTGGTTTTGCTATGTGGTTGCTAAGGTGTTCTGAGTGGGTTTTAGTGGTCGCTGGATTGTTTCTATGTTGTTTTGGATGGGCGTTTGTTTGCTTGTCAGACCTTTCTATGGGAAAAATCTATAAAAAATATACAAGAATTCAATGCCCTTAAAAATTACATATTGTATGATAGAAGATCCTCTTTAAAATATATATTGTTTGGCAAAAGTTGTGTATGTGTTAATACCAGTGCATTGATTCATGCAGTATCTGTTCTTTTTACATTCACCATAAATTAATAAGGAAACAGACAACAGATAAAAATCCAGTCTTCAGTCTGAATGTAATCCCTGCTGTGACTCTTCTGTGTTTGTGTTAGAGAAATAGGGGGAAAAGCAAGGTTATTAAACACAAATCTGGACAAAACCTGCAAAGCCTATCAGTTATTAAAGGCTTGTTTGAATAAATATTCTGTTCTGGAGATTCTTTTAAATGCATCAGCAAAATGCATCTTGGTGATAACCTGCACTGTATATAAACCCACCTGGATGTGATTTTTGACTCCTCCAGCAGTTTTCTGTATTCTTCTTTAGCTTGCTGAAGTTTGCACTTCTTCTCTTTGTACTCTTCATTCATTCTTGCTTTGACAAACTGGTCAAAAATCTAAGAGTAGAGACAACATTTTTTAAAAATCTAATGGCACCAAAATACTACATGAAAAAATTAAAAAGCTTACAGAGTGTTGTGCTCTTGAATAGCTCCCATATTACTGTGATGTTAGTGATTGTCTGTGCAGCGTTTATTCAAGTCAAACACGGCTAAAAGCTTCCAAAATCTAGCTTCTGACTGAATGAGAATTTGAAGTATGCCTTAAATGTTTTCAACAAAAATGTGATGCTTAAACCCTTTCATTTGTCATTAATAATTTTTAGTTTGCACCCATCAAGTTCTCCACAAGCAGAGAAAATAATTAAATGAAATAAAGTGCTTCATTTGTGAATTATTTGACTATCAAAAAAAGACATTTCTGCACAGGTTTTAATACACGTCATTCTTAGTTACAATTCCAGTCAGAGTATTTGTATTATTAAATGGTAAACTTGAGCAAATGTGGAATTTATTAAGTTTGAAGTCTTATTAAAGTTTGAGGTTTATCGAGGCTGATGTGAGCAGAAGCGAGACCGTCGTGAGATACCTGTTTACGTTCCTCTGGACTCAGCAGCAGGTAGCGTGGATCAAAGACAATTTTGTGTAATTCTTTCTCCCAGGTGGAGAACGCTGACACCTGTTCAAGACAACCAGGAAGAGTGCTGTTCAGACCCGACAAACTCGCGTCAATTACTGCCTGTTGTGTTGATTCATTTCAAGATTCACACTGTGTGCAAATATACTGCATTTAATGGAGTACAAAGCATTCCCTCGGTGAGATTTTGAGGCCCAGTCGCTCATTGTGGTGTTTTGTGCAAAAGCTTTCAGTAATTGATTAGGGCTGTAATTACAGAACTACAGAATGGCCTAGATCTCCAAATCACCCCACCAGATGAAGATAAAATAAGGAAAAGCTTTAAATGACAAGCGCTCACAGAATATGTTGTCTCACCCTAATGTTCTAAACCTGCATGCTGTTGTTTTATTTGTTCAGTGACACACAAAGGGAAAAATATTAAGAACTTCAGAGAAGGATATTTGTGTATAAAGATCTAAACTGTAATAACTTATAATACATTGTCCTTTGAAAATTGATAGTCATGGTCACTGATTATATAAAAATATAAAAATGGCTGCATGCAGTTCCTCAAAATGTTTATTTTGTGTCATATTAGGGGTCGACAAAATGTTTTAGTTTTTTAAATTTCTTTAAAGTTTCATTTCTTGAAAGTTTCATTTTTCCCAGAGAATGAATGTAAATGAAGTTCTCACTCCTCTTTCCAGAAGCATGTCTCTGAAGTGGGCAATTCGGCGCTCCAGTGGTAGAACCATCTGGTCAGATGATGATGGAAAACCCCTCTGTCCATCTTTTCCTCCACTCAGGTCATCACACTGAACAGTGTGCTCCAATCTTTAAAGAGATGGAGACAGAAAACAGCTGCTCTATTGTCTTTCCTTTCATATATCAAGGTGTCCAAATGTTGAGTAAATGGTGGTGGACTGCAGTTATCTTGGGAGATTTTACTTTGTTGTAAGCTTACTGTACATTTTTGTTCTATGCATATGTAGCGACTAACAGAACAGGATTTTATGTTTAAACTTCTTTGATTACTTTTTTTAATGCTCCAGACAAACTAAATCTTTCACATTTTTTTTTAAAATGTACATTGTGTGGTTGCAGGCTTTTGTCTTAGAATAGACATTTGGCTGTTCCTCAAAAACCTGACTGTTATATCTAAATAATCTCTAAGAGAGACAGTTTGTAAAATTTGCAGCAAGCTGTGAGTGCAGATGTTGCCAGCCCAAAACCAGAGATTCCTGTCGAGCTGCAATTATCAGGGTGAATGATGCACAACACTGTTGTCAACGCTGTAATTGATACAGTTAATTCAAGACTGAATTGAAGTCTCTTGTATCAATTACAGCAGATTGGTCTTTCAGTATAGATGTGTTGCCATGTTTTTATATAGTTTGACAGCACTTACTTGTTGCGCTTGGTCTTTGAACCACAATCTTCATCATCATCTTCATCATCCGCAAATGAAGAGCATGAGCCATCGTCTATTGATGGAACAAGCAAGTTTACAATTTAACCCAGTGATTTCAATAGCATCATACCACTAAGGATACATTAAAATTAATGCTGCATTTATCATTTTTTAGGGTTAAAATGAACATATCGGTTATTAAGCAACTACATGTCACTTCTTAACATTTATGTTTATAACATATGTCACTTCCATAAGCAAAGATTTGGCTATTAAATAAGAACTTTTGTGCTGGAATTGACTGTGAATTTGCAGGTTGTTGTTGAGTACAATTTAATCTTGTCATCATCTGTTAAGGAAACAAGCCTGCAATTTCATGTTTTAAACAGCCTACTTATATCCACCTGCTTAATACAATACCACCTAATACAATACAATTTTATTCAAATCCTATGTGAAATGATGGTTGTAAAGTAATTGCATTATTTATAAATGTAACATTTGACATTGCATCAACAGCAACATTTATGTATACAACAACAGCTTTATTTACATTCTGTGTATCAGCAATTCATGTCAGGCTATAAATATGGAAAGTAAAACCAAGGGCTAATTTACTCCAGCAGTCATATTTAAATTATGGACATCGAATAGATTAAGGTCATCAATAGATAATATCTGTAAATTGGCAATAAAACTAAATCAATAAAGATGAAAAGCCTAGTGGGAAATCAAGCCAACCGTATAATAACTTTCAGACAAGATCCAGACTAATTCAATATTTGTTGAGCTGCTTCATTGGATTAGTGCTTTTACGTAATCCACAAGAACACCACTTCTGCAGTTTGTGAGTGTATTAACTTTCACTGAATCATTATCTCACTGTGAGGATTAAACTTTTGTGTTGAGTTCATCCCCTTTGCACGGAATTCTGTAAGAATTCATGAGTCATGCTCGTACAGTACAAGGCAAAAATTGAGAAAATTGACCTAAAACTAAATGTCATCTAGGGACAATTTCCTTTTTTTTTCAATACAATACCTCATTCATAACAATACAAGCAACATGAATCTGGAATCAAATAGTCTGTCTGCTCACCCACACATGCACACTTAAATACACCAAGTTATGTGTTATTCCAAGCAATATCACGGCTTGTCATGCATGACCAGCCTATTTAAAAAAGCTTATACACTGGCATCCTGACTTCAACTTCAACCTGACTTCAACTTCAACTATTAGTATCCTTTACAGAAATCTACACTTCAGGTTTATTATTTTTGTGCTTTCACAAGGTCAAAGTTCTTTTAAGCAAATGATTAAGTACATTTTAAAGTACTTAAGTTATATACAGTATAGTATATCTTTTTAGGGCTAAATTAGCCCACTTTTTAGTTTATAAAACATAACATCAATAACTGAGTTTCGAACTTGTATACAACTGTTTATCTGAAAAAAGTATATGTTGTTATTTTTAGCCTTGAAGTACAGTAATTGCATACTTGAATAAACTTAATTTTGTGTAAGGGTAAAACTAGTATAATGAAAAACATTCAATGTGAAAATGGTTAGTTGTGCAAGCAAGAGAGATCAGAGCAGCACAACATGAGCTCTCACCTGAAGAGTCTTTCTTGCGTTTATGTGGAGGATCCTCTATGATGCGATTGAGGTCTCCACGGTCTTTTAGATCCACAGGCTTTTCCCATACTGACAGGTGCATTGTGGGATTAAAGAAAAACACCCTGTCATCTCCTGTCCACACCACACACCTAGGACAGAGTAGAACAAATGTCATGCTTTCATACACTAATGCAGACACAGTCTATTTGTAATATTCTCACGGGCAGCAGGGAAACCCCCAGCGAAACCCTGAATGGCAAAACTCAGCCCAGAAGGAACTGCAGTGACCCGGAGCTGAGAATGACTGAGAGCAGATTTGCTGTTCTGACTGTTTATTTGGTTTGTATTTTTGCGTCGCCAGCCATTGTTGTCTTTCACTCATCATGATGACAGTTTCAGAAGATTTTAACTGGATAAAATTTGCGGTGACTCCCTGCTCAAGTGCCAACTATTATGCATTTTAGTTCTGTGTCATAAATCAAAAAGTGACAATTTTTTTAAAAGGTCCGTCTTGGATATTTTCACCTTACAATTATAATTTTGGACCCATTTCAGGCCTCACACGGTGCATGTTGGATAAAGTATTCATAGATTCTGCAGTAGTCTGTGAGGTAATTTGATACAACCTCATGCCAACCATGACAAACCAATTGTGACATTTCATTTTGCTACCCCATCATATCAGTGCCGTCGAACTGACCCAGTGATATTAAAAAATCTTCAGCTCTACTTATATGCAGTTATTCATAGTGCAGGCAGATGGTTGGCACTGGTCACATGCTTTATTGGTCTGAATCCTATAATATTGTAAGGATTCAGTTTTTAACAGATTCATAAAATTTTCATATTTTTTAAACAATAACAATAAAATCACCTTAAGGGGCCAGGGTCCCTCTCCGAAGAAAATGTTACTGTGCAAAGGTTGCTCTTTAATCACTACAGAGATTCAGAGGTGATGTAGGTAATTGTTCAATGAATAAAATACTTATAAATACTGAGCCATTTACAAGTTGATTGTGAAGTGTCACTATCTAAACATTACTTTGTTTTAAACAATTTAGCCAGAATGACACAACAACATTGGCTCAACCAATAGCATGAGTCTGATACGTCTGACGCTGCAGGTAACACACTGTGTTAACTTAGATGTTTTTCTTAAGATCTTAGATGTTATTCTTAAAAAGCCTTAGAAGAAATAAAAAGAAATGATGTCTGCATACGGTAGAAATCTAGAGTCATAAAAGGCAGAGTCGTATAACGCAGAGAAGCATGGGACATTTTCTCTACATCAATCTCCTTAATCTGGGAAAAACATTGTAGACATTTAAAGATTTGAGAATCGTCTTTCCTGTGGGTTTCTGCTCTAAATAGTCCATGTTTTTGAATGCTCAATAAAAGTCTCACCTGAACCGAATAAAAAGACAACAGCCCCTGTTTCTCTGGGTCCCTCACAGCTTCACAGTTTCAAGTACAAGTTAAACACAAAGCTTTACCAGTGAATTCAAGTCAATGAATCAAAAACAGCTGAAGCAATAAGCCATGATGCTGGCTGAGCTGCAAAAACTGTGTTTGTGTGCATGTATGCTTGTTTGCCAGGAGGAAAGCCCACACAGCTTTGGCAGAGAGAAATGAAGCCTTGCGTAACACACTGTCCCAATGCAGGTTTGTGGATGTTTCTTGATGCATCTATTTAACACTGGAGCATTTGCCATGAGCTCTATATTTTACTGCTGGGTGTATTACTGTCATCAAACACTCTGTTACAAAGTAATGTGTCATTTAAATGCCGATATAGCCGCTGAAGTTTATGACAAAGAGAAAAGAGATATGACAAACATCTTTGATGGCCGGTTAGAATAGCAACATAAAGTATTCAAATACAGAAGATAAAAAATGCCTGTAGACAGCATGCACTTACAATGCCTGTATTTTAAAGTGTTTGACACATTTATTGGTGATTGTCTTGCATGCAGATATTTATCAAAGGGGGGTGAGAGAGCATTGCAATTGCTGTGCAAAAGAATAAGTAGTTACCATGGTGATCCAGGTATAGGTGTGGATGCAACTGGCCTCTTGTCTTTGGGCGCATTGTCCACGTCCATGTGGACTTTAAAAGACTCATCCTGTATACAAATAGATTTTAAATCAGTGTGACATATTAGGGGGGTATGTAGGTAATACTTTGGTAAGTTTCCATAAAAAGTGAGTTTACTATAGCAAGTAAAAATTTCATAACTTTCATCCTATGCTGTCAAACAAGGGACCACTACATGTTTAATAACATGCATTCACACATGTTTCTAATGCAAACAATACACAAATGAAAAGAAGGGTAACACTGTTACAATTCAGTTAGTAGTACACATCAAGATCGCTTGCTAGGTTTTAGAACACAGCTACAGTGTATTTTCTCCCCTGACCATGCTGTCTTAAGTGAACCTAACCCCAAACACGAGTTACAAGCTTAAGAAAACATAGTGCAGATTATAAACTTGATAAATGTTCTCGATGGGTTAAGCTTTGAATGCAACCAATTACCCAGTTCCTTCATGACCAACTGACAAAGATCACTAATCCTACACATACTGTTGGGCAGGACTCTCACACAATCTTTACAGTCAAATGATTTACTGTTCTGGGGGAATTTTGTTAATTAATCCAACTGAAAACCTTTTAAAAATGTCACCTATGGGGACAGTGCGGTAGACCGCACTCCAACAAAAGCGATTATTAACTATCTAAATTGGACTTTAAATCTGATTTTGCTGTTGTTTGACCTTTTCCACAAATCAGTTCAATGTTCCTTCAACCTCAATAAGACAACCTGAGCCAATTTTCACGAAGACCAAAGGTCTGGCAACAAATAAACTGAAAACTGATGCCAATTATGTTGATGTTGCTAATAACACAGATTTAGGAATCAAATATATCTTGGCACCTTTGGCCCTGTGGATTTTTCAATAATTAAATGCTCAACATTCAGATAATAGACAAAGAGAATGACAAACCTCTGTTTTAGTCTCTGGGTTTGGATCAGGGTGGAGAACTAGGGCATCCGTGTGGGATGTCGTCTTCAATTCCCGTATTTTAGCTGAGAAATGGGACACAGATATAAAAAGCTCAATATTCTCCTAATATTGACTTTGACTTAAACAATTAGTGCTATATCAACATTAAATATTGTAAGACAATTCTCTTTAATGTAAGTCAGAAATTCTAATTAAACGTTTAAACATTTAGCCCATCTTCTAATGAAATGGTTATGCTATCCAATTTCATTAATGGAGTCCTAAAATGAAAACACTGCACATCAGTTCTGAGTTTATAATGAAAGCTCTTATTATAAAAGTTTTTTCTGTGTTAGGCTGAACAGTCACTCTACTAAGATGGGTGAATTCATTTGCATACAGTGTATGAATATACATACACTATGTGTGCAATTATAAGTTATTCATGTGTGTAAATGAAAGTATTGTTTGACTTTTAATAGAGGGGGGATTCTTTAAAAAAATCATCAATATTTACACAGCACAGTGTTCAAAAGTATAAAACCACTAGTATAGTTAGTATACTAGTATAGACAGTTTTGTACAAAACATTATAATCACAAATAACCATATGGCAATTTTAATCAAAGGTGAGTACAATGACTCATTTTGTATGTTGACCTTTTGCTTATAGTATCAGTTAAGGTAACATGGACTACATGAGATAAAAACTGCTGATCCTTGTTCTCCCCCATAATTTCAGCTTTCAAAGAGCATCTTGTGCTTTAAGACCAATAGCGTCTGACCTTTTGTCCAGAAAAGCTGACATGACCAATGTCAGACATGTGCTTACATTTGATCAGTGACCTAGAAATTCTGACATTTTCTTCATTTTACGTAACATTGAAAAAATGAAGCAACTGTTTGTATATACAGTATAATAGCACTTTTAACAAATCAATAAAGCACTTATTTCACTTTCCAAGCAACATCAAAAAGTTCTGTAAAAAGATTGCAAAAGGTTTTGCACAGAAAGTGATAAGAATAAATTGTGATTATAACAACCACCGCACGACTGGCAGACAAATCAATATAAGATAAAAACACTGTGGCTGAAAGCGTTATACCCAACATTCACTTTAGTTAGTTTGGACACACTCAAACCGAGTCTGGCCTAACTGGCCTAAAATAATTTCTACTTTATCACTATGGAAAGGTTTGAAATGAAGTGTGGCAAGCATAAGATGGAGTGGAAATCAAAATGAGCTGCTTGATCTGTGGTCCTGCATGAAATTAAGCCCAAACAGATTGAATTCAGCTGCTTACAATAAAACCACACAGACTTGTTAAAGGTATATTCATATGTGAAGCTTGATTCTACATGCGAAGAATATAGTTTAAAACATGTAAACAAATACTTGTACATGCAATATGAAAGCCCGCAAAAACTGATTGAATATAAATCAAGTGTCTTGCCGATTTATTGGGATCTGACATGTATACAGATCACAGACATGAACAGTTTACAGTATACATAAAATAAACTGGGTGTAAATGCTTGACCCACTTTACCAATTACTTTCTATGAATTCCATGTTTCATCCAGTTGTATTTTATACATACTTGCACAACAACCAAAACATTGTTGATATTTAGATCAGTGCAAAACTAGGATATAAATGCACAGTAGAAATTTTCATGACATTTTACTCTGTTTCATGTAACTTGACATTTCTAGGCCTGAAAATCACAATTTAAAATTCCCTCATATTTTCAGGTTTTTCATGATCATGGGAACCAATCAATGGGGGGCAGCATGAATCTGAAATAGTTTGTTTTATAAAACATTCAAAGCTGACACATCCCGATTAAATTTGTATGAAACTCTTCTGGCCCCATAGCAACTCTTTGTATTACAACAACCAACTGCTTTGCAATAAAAATGGAATGAAGATTCTGTTTGATTTATATCAGTTATCATCTCAACGCTGGAAGCGATGACGGGGAACCTCTCATCCACGCCTACACAAACCATTTATCTGTTTCTGACAGAAGAGACACTTCCATGGCGTCCAGCCATTTAACGGTTTTACATTCACAGAAAACAATGGAGAAGAATATTTGTGTGGATACTGACTGTTTGACTGTTGTCAAGCTGAATTGCAAGCTGTTTAAGACGTGATAAACACAAAACTGGCATCCACAACAAGACACAGAACATGCAGAAATGCACAAACTTGCGATAAACAAAGAATGGCAACCAAATTCATGATTGAACATTGACTGGACATGGTCAAGTATGGTTAGCTTTGAAGGTTTTAAAGCTGCAATCTGTAATTTTTGTCTCTTTGTCGCCACCTCTGTTTCCTGGTCAAATGAAGCTAAACTGACAGAAAAAATGGAAGCCAGCAGCTCAAATCTATAAATCTATAATATAAACTTCTTGTTGTGATTTCAAGGTAAGCTAAGGAGACCTGTTATCTATCTGTTCAATAACTGTTTTTTTCATTTACCCAAAACATGACAGATTGCAACTATAACTAAATCAATCATTTACAGGTCAATAATAAACAGGTTATGTATTACAGTGATTTTAACATGATGGTAGCGTGTTCTCAGGTATGCAGTATAGCAAAACAGTGACAACAGAAATATAAAAGATTGTTTAATTATGTTTAATTAAGCTACATGTAATATTACTCAGAATAAATACATTCTGTGTCAGGTAATATAGTTTATGTAGTTTTACTGTAGGCTTTTTATGGTTTTATCATATGCACTGAATTAAAACTGGTGATCATTAAACACAAAACAACAATAACCAACTATCATAATTTTCTGTGTACCATAAAAACACATTACAAGCAAAACTCTAGTAGGTAAATAAATGATCTCCTTGAAATTGTCTGCAGGATTTAAACCTTGTAATAAACTTACAAGTTTATTACAAGAAACTTACATAAAAGCGCAAATCATAAAACTGTTGATGCCGTCAGAGACAATTTTAAAGATACAGACAAATAAAAACAGGAACAAAATGACCTAAGCAGATAAAAATACATTTTTAAAGAAGAGATTACAAGGCAAAAGTTATCTTTCTAAACAGAACAAGTTAAGTTTAGTTGATGCTCACAGTTGAACAAATGGAGTGAGATTCTCTTGTGGATATGTCTGAATATGAAGTCTGTTAAACTGTTATCCATACTAAATGAAAAGCTATGGTGAAATTGCTGCTTAAGTGTCTGTTATATTATGTATTAACACACCTGCTGCTCTTTGCCCCTTCCAGTTTCCAGTAAGTAGTGTCACTCTGGGTGCAGTGAGCGATGTTACTGCAGTAATATGAGAGGGCAGTACAGGTCCCAGCAAACCCTCCCAGGTGCTGCGTGTTCCTGTAGACCACAAAGAGAAGATAGAAAATTGCTTTAACATACATTAGCTGGGTCTTTTCAACTATACAGGTCATTTCACATATCCATCCTTCCATCCATATATATATATATATAAAATGTACAATGATAGCTGTCAGATAATTACTTTAATTACTGTTAATTAAATTAATAATTAAATTAGTACTCTAATATGTTGATAATAATACTTATTTAAAAAAAAAAACTTAACTAAAACTAAAATCAGCTTGCATAACTACTTATATTTCTAGAACGTTTAAACTGATCACTTATGGTCACTAGCTAGTCTAGATGGTTGATTAGCGAGACCACTAGTCTGTAAACCTTTCAAACTAGCAGACCACAAGTTATTATATTCCAAATAAGAAATAATAATAAAGTAATAAAGCATAATGTCTTTAGCTGTTTTTCAACAGGGATTGTTGCATTAAACCATGCTTTTCTTGTCAACTGTGACCAACTGTTTAAAACAATGTTATTAGAGATTATGGCAAGGACACGTTATTGCAAAATAAATATTACGCAGTGCAGCACAAGACAAAAAGGCCATAGATTTAACTCCCAAAGCCCAAACCACTCATAAACAAATAACCCTACCGGAACAACAATCAGCTTTATCAGTCCTCAGAGTGGCGTACAGATGCATATCAGCTTTATGAAACGACAGCCATCTCGGGATGGTTTCGCAAATTATGCTTTTATCACCGTGAGACAAAAAAGCGTTTCATTTTACACGCTCAACTTATTAAACTTATCAAAGCTTCAATCAAAAGTTGGTCTGACTAGTTAAACACTAAACGTTGAAAGGAGCTTCCAGCTCATTTTCTTCAACACAGGCCATATTTAACCTTTAATTTTGTAGCGTCTGTCCGAATTCTGCTCGACAGACTGGGCTTGTTCATAAAGGTTAATTATATTTGGCTTTAGCTCTGGGCTGGGCGTTGCTGAAATCCAGAGGGGTTGACAGATTGTCAGGTTGAATATGTATGTGCCATTTCCACTAGCACAGAAAGCAGATGCTGTTTTTTTTCTCACTTTCTGTAATCTTCCTTTAATGTATATTTGAAATATAAAACATTTGAATAAACATATTTAAAGTAAATTACAATAGTTAAAATAAACTGAATAAGAAAGAAAATGTATTTTTGAAATGAAATTCAGTGAGAAATGCTATTGCTATATTTCTCATTTTATAAATTTTATGAATTTCAGAGTGTTACACAATATGACTTGGTTATGGGCAGACTTCTGTCGATACTGTGGATGCTGTGGTAAGACTCTCTTTCTCCAGAAATTACAGGTGCATTGCAGGTGTGACTAAGAATATAAAGAGAATCCAATTATTTGTGAACAAATATGAAGCACTTTGACTAATTGAATTCATTAATTTGTTTACACTGTCAATAACAATATTGTACTGTAGGGGCTATATGTGCACTTACAGCTAAATTTGACTAATTAAATTCATTAATTTGTTTACACCAACAATATAACTATTGCACTGTAGAGGTAAACATTGTATTTCTATATAGAGATTTTGTTAGCTAAGAAAGCTCTACATCCTGTATATTTTAATGCTGTATTGACCAATCAGCATGAAGAAATGGAAGCCTTCCATCTGTCATGAGGCTATGTTTGGCTATTTCACATCAATAGCTATTTTAAATATGGAAGGCAAGAATAAAGCATTACATTTGTTCAGATTAGATTCAGATTTGTTCACTTTAGAAATGCAGCCTCTACTGGAAACAACAAGTGCTGCCCATACAATCTTTTAGTGCAACACTAATGGTTCACTAGTGTCAGTGAAGTATCAGTCATCATCTTGTCCTGTCAGTTAGTTTTTGAGAAGATGTATTATGCATTATACGAGTTAAATGAACAGGGAGATTATAAGATCTGCTCATTAAAACATTTAATGACGCTTGAACTGACTATTTGCATCTGTTCACTAAAACAATATGGTTGCTCTTATTGCTCACAGATTTGAAAGACACACCAACACACACACACACAGATATGGTGTATTGACAAACTCAAGCAGCTATAGATTATTAACACACTTTATGATATCTGGCTTGTTTCTTGAGCACATTAGCTTTCATTTATTTCACTCAAAGTTGTATATGTCGTGAGGCCCTTGGTTTTCATCATCTCTTACATGGTAATCATCAATCTTGAATTAGCTGCTTGTGTTGTGTATTAAAAAAAGGATTTTTTTAATGAGTGCAGGCCTTAGAAACAGCTTTCAGTTCGGCCATTAAATAATTAAAAGCGTATGATCGTAAACCAGATAAGCTGATTTAAGCTACACAAATCAACAGTGAGTTTAGTCGACATGTAGCCCTTAGCAAGCATGAAATTAGTTGCCTTGAAAAAAATAGCTGGAGTTAATATTGCATGTGTTTTAATTAGTCCGTGGATGAACTATGCTTTAAAATAATTTGTTTAATTAATTGACGATGAGTTTAACATCTTATCAAGTGTACTGTAATTGACATATTAAAGTAAAAAAAATTGCTGTTTTTGAAGCTTGACAGTTGTGCTCACTATATAAGCTGTTACATGAAGGTGTTACAGAAAAATGTGAGGGTATAATGTGAAGGAATGTTCTTCAACTTTTTTATGTCCATGGGAAATATTAGCATTTTCACACTTAGCTGCAATATAGTTTTTGGATTGTCTAATGATAACTGAGATAAACATAAAATTGTTTAAAAGTTGGAGGTTATCAGCTTACACAACTGACCAATTACAGTTGATTGGTCAGGTGTGTAACAGTCCTGAGGTTTACAACTGGTTGCCTACGATCATCAAATCAGAGCAGGTTGTGTGACAACATCAAGAGTTAATGACAGTAAGAAAAGCTACATATATCTGAAAAAGGTTGTCTGAATAGTAGCATATAAATTAGCTAGATTTTTATGTTTACCAACATGATGCAAATATGCCAAGAACAAGATTTCCACTTGGCTTGGTTCTTAGGACAAAATGTATAATGCTTTCTACCTTGGTAAGTAGCTTTGGATAAAAGCGTCTTCTAAATGAATAAATATGAATGTAAAGAGGAATGGAAGCTTTTAGACTAAGAAAAATCAAACAGTGCAGCACCCTATTTTCCCAGTGATGGTCTGAGTGTTAAAAAAGGACAAATTTGCTAAAAGTCTTAGTCACATTCTGTGCAAACCGTCTTCACCCTAAGCTGGGTAAAACGAGGTCAAACCTCAGATATTACTCTGGGGAAGGTTAAGAGTTTGATGCGTTTTGATGTCAGGACTGACAGGCCGGAGGGAGACAAGAGGACATTATCTGTAATCTGTTGTTATAAAGGCATCAAACAGAGACAGTGAAAGCTTTTGGAATGACCTACACATGACAAATGGCTGCTGAGGATGACAGACAGAGACCTTTCCAGCCAACCTGATGTGCAGTGAACAGTTCAGGTTAAAATGAAAGGTCCAAAATGAGCGTCCGGTCGCTGCCTGTCCATTATTCTAAGTCTGGTGGTTTGTTAGACAGTTTGAGAATGTTACATATATTATTTTCAATATGAAGTTTAAGCCTAATGCTCCTATCTGAAATGAAGCCCTATACTGAGTCATTTTCCTGTTAATAGTTGTGATGGAAAGTGTGTGTGTCTGTAAAACATTATTTTAGCGCTGCCTTTATTCACCTCAAAAACATTTGACTGTTCAGAGGGTTTAATTGAATAACCTCGCAATGGCAAAGAAGATAAGCAGAATAGATACACCAAAAATATATCTTGTGGGTTTCTGAAATTTGCAAAAGACTAATTTCTTTTTTGCATAAAATTGTCCCCTTTATATCAACCATCTGGGCCAAGAACCAAAAAAATATGCTTCTTACAAAAGTTTTATTCAAAAATAGAATAAGTACAGGTGGTCTGATACATGCCATGAATGCCAAACAAGTAGCGTTTGTATGGAATGCATTTTGAAAATGGTAAATTTTCTTTTCACACAAACGCTGCTATTTTGGCTGTCGCTCACAGGATACATCACACTACCTGTACACGCGGGGTTTGTAGTGACAAATGCTTCCAGGCATGTGAACCTGCGCATCACATTGTATTATATTTAAAAACATGAGAACAGTCTAGCTGCAAACTCTGCGTGTTACACGCATTTGTCTTAAAGACCAGTGGTTTGAAATGCACCCATTACTTGTTTATATATGTGGGGAAAGAGCCACTTTGTTATGAATGAAACTGAATTGCTATGGCTGACATTGGGTTCTGACTGCAGCCCTGATCGCACGTGCTCAGTGAGTCGATCTCCGACCTCCATCATCAGACATGCTTCACTAGATTTAGATTATGTTCAGTGAGAGCCAGATAGCATGTCATTTTTTATGGTTCTTTTATCATATCACCAGCCATTAAAAAATAGATAATTGCCTTGGAGTTTCTGACTAGTAACTCAAAGGAAAAAAAATTAGGTTCTTTAAGCTAGGATTGTGGATGAGTAAAATTGACCCAGCAGTGTTACTGTATTTGGGAAGAACAGATACATTTTACAGTGTTTAATTACACATAACAATCATCATCATCACCCAGAGGAAAAATATCATTTGCTGAGGTTTTATTTCAAAGCTTAGGAGATGTTTTTATTAAGGAATCAGGTTTATCTGCTTTTTTGTTAAATTATTTATAGGAAAACCAAAACTAGATGCAAATAAGCGAACTGTTGACTTGCAGTTAGAATACAAAGCAATACTAATTTGTATGGTGTAGCTAATTTCATGCAATTAACTGATTATAAATGTTTAAATTACTAAATCTTTGGAGGGGACGCGTGAGATTACTAAAGTATTCAGGAGATGTAGCCAAAAGTATCCTTCCTGTCCCTTTAATCTTATTGTTTTTTCAACAGAGAAATGTCACTGATACAACAAGCATTGCAAATTTGTAATTGGGAAAGAAATAGCTTACTATATGTAAAAATACCCTGGGCAAAATTGACTATAAATAAGCAAATTAACTCCTGGTGAAAATTCAGTCTTAATCAATGAAAGCTTAACAGAAAATTCATTTCCTCCTTAATCTGAAATAAACTAAATCCCTCATTGGTTTGGATGTTTTACGCTTAATTCAATAAATCTCATTTAAACAGTACATGAAAAAGACATTTCCAGTTAATTGTGGAAAGTGCAATATTACAGCTAACTAGACCCCAAACCCCACTATCAGTGCAATCACGCATTTAATATTAATGTTGCACATCCATAAACTGTACTTGCATCAAAGAACAAATCACCTTTCTGCCTGTACCATTCAAAATCAAACACCAGGGAACAATGAGATTGCTTTTATTTACAAGTAATGCACAGCAACGTCACATGCTGTGAGATAATTAAAGCAACAGCTTCAAAACTCTGTGGTGTTCTAATGTTTACACTTGCTAATCTATTTGTGAGTCATGTTTTAAGACAAACTCACAGTGTCTGCGCAATGGATGCTTCACCCTTCTATTTCAAACCTCACCCTGCCAAAACTCGTATCAAAGAAACAAAGGAATAAAAAGTAACCTAGTTCAGTCCCACGGCACATCAAACACACATCAGAATCAATGAGCGAAGATGTGCTGCGCGTCTGCCAAGAAACACAAGCGTTTTAACTCTGGAGACTCCTGTAGGTCCTGTGAAGCAGTCTGTTTCCTCTCACCGCAAGTAAACCTGAATGCTTTCCTTGTGAAACGCTCTCTTGTGAGCTCAGTGAAGTGGCCCAAGGGCGAGACTGTTTTGGGAGAGATGAATTGAATGTTAAAAGCTGTACTTAAACTCTCTCTTTAATTAATTCTGGGAATAATTATGAAAAGCCCAGTGTGGGTTTCACTTTAAAGAGATTCAAGTTATCTGGGTTTAGACCCACTTACAAAAGGGGGAGAGGAGGGGGGGCTCGATTTATATTTTACAACATCAGTCTATGATGCTTTGATTGGATAATGGGTCTTACTGTGAACTATTATTGCATTCATTATTGTTGTCAAAACTAATCCCACTTATAATAACCATGAAATTGATATAAGATATCAGATACAGCTTCTAAAAGATTCTTTGCTTTAATGGCTTTGTGCTCTTGTTCCACTGCATCTTCTGAAGTTTTTAAGTCCCAAAGGCATTGTGGAGATGCAACTTTTCAGCTTCTGGTTTTAAAGAAGCCAAATTTCTTACTATTTGTCACTGCAACCCAAAGTACCCTCTTGCCTCCTTTTAGCCTGTCATACGATGATGGTCCTCTCCAAAAGTTGAATTTCTGTTTGTAATTTTGCCCTGTCATATAGAAATGACAACGCAGTTTCAAATGTCTTCAGCATTGCAGCACTTACTGTAAAAAACGTTGGCTGTCCCATATTCAGCATCTTCCCCTGTAATTTTCCCAACAAGTGCCACTTTAATCTGCATTATTTCTATATTTGGGAAAACTGATTGAAACGCTGCTTTACAAATAACGAATTGCAGGCCCTCCCTTTGTTTCTCTCAGAAATGCATGGCCACGCATGCACACCCAAACGGTCTTGAGCTTTCTGAAACTTATCTGCCATTCTCTGTTTTTGAAGGATGTCACGCCTCAGCAGTGCATTGTGGGAGGCCAATCAGACTTGCCGTGCCAGGGTTGCCACCCCTGGTCTTACTAATCCCCTTGAACAGATCCATCTAAAGAGCAGGTAAACAAAAGACCTTGAATGCGTGAGATTAATTTGGGAATTACATGGATCAGCAGGTACAGACTTTCCCACAGAGCCGGAAAAAGTGAGGGACAGATTTTCGTCAGTTTGGATGTCTAAGTTTAAAGGCCAAAATGGTTTAATTACAGTAGAGTTCTCATATTTTTATTAATGTGCAGCTACATATCTATGAAGATATTAATCATTAATTCTGTTGTTCTATTGGGTCTTCTCTGTTTGGGTCTTAAATGTGTTATCATATTTGTATTGGTTCAGATAGATTGTTTATGCTATTTATGATGGATTGAAGAGCTTTTCTTCAACACAAAGTTAATCAACCCTGAATGGATAGATACATTAAGCTTATACATGAAGATGTACAAGGGAAGAGATTGACTTTTTTGAACTGTACAGTTTATCTTAAAAAAGCCAGCATACTGGACATCAAAGCTTACAAAAACACAAATCAATACCTACTCTTTTATTCCTAAGTTGGGGGTCATCAGAACACTTCACTTATAGGCCAATACTGTGCAGACTAAAACAGAATTTATAGACAAGGAAGCTAAAAGCTTCAAAAACACTTGGTTTAAACAGTCAATAGATCAAGCAGGAACAGCAGATGGAGAGAGGCCAAGTCAATACATTTTATACCAACTGTTACAATATCATATATACAGCCAAGTTAAGAAAAGGATGCATACATTATATATCAGACACAAAATGGTTACTTTTAAGGGACATTGTTCAATATAGACACTATAATGTATAATCTACAAATTTATGCTAGAAAATCCTACAACTGGTGACACTTAATTAGCTTCATTTGCATTTATGCAATAGATGTAAATTGGATGCTTTTATCCAAAGTTAATTACTGCATATTGAACAAATTTGTTGCAATACAAATGATAAGAATTCGGTCATATATGTAAATCTTCTAAATGAACACAGTATAGTTTTCCTTTTGTCGCCATTTATAGAACAAACACAATTCAAGTCGTCATCTGTGGCTATTCAACGCAGTGCTAGAATTAACTGAATGATCAAGCCAATAGAAGTCTTTCAATTGGATTTTTCTTACTGCTCGCTGCATACAGGGTCCTTACTAACAGCCTGTCTGTTTGCTTTGTCTTCAGCTTGCGTCTTGTTCTGTTTGTCTTACTAATGAATCTGGACTTAATTGGAGATGTAGATAATAGAACATGGAATGCACTCTGGTCCCCTGAAAATACTCAGTCAATAGAAATTACAAAAGTGAGCTAAGTCCATTATATTAAATGTCAGCCATTTTCCATCTGTGAACACCATCTTGTTTTTTAAAGGTCAGTTAGGACCTTTAGACTTAGGAGTCCAGACTCTCCTGGAGATCTATGTTCCTGTACAGTTTGTGTAATACAATTACATGACCAAAAAGAATCAACACAGAAACACACACAAGTTTCAAACATGCGTGATTTTCAAGGCCTCCCATAGGAAAGAAAAATTACAGATCTCTCAAATATTTCTCCTAGACAGCACTAAGATTAAATGAAAAGCAAAAGGAGATGTTTGCTTAGGTCTTCTGTGCCTCAGATATTTCTCCTGAGGAAAAGAACCATAAATCTCACAAACGTCTCTAAAGTTTTAGAAATATTTCAGTACGAACTCAAACTTGCCTGTCTGAGTTCAATTTATCATCAAGTTTTCCAAGATTCAGATTATTTTAGCTATAATCTACATAAATGTTTCTTTTTAACATATTTTAACATATTTTGCATATTACATATTTTAACAATTGTTTCATTTTTTTTCTCATAAACAAATTTAGAAGATACACCGGAGATGGTTGATAATAAAACGAAACACAAAAAAATTTCCATCGATTCTCCTGAGCTATGAAATTAGCTATGAATTTTTCTTCCAGGTCTAGCTGTGTAAAAAAAACATCCTGTGCTCTGTGTTTATTTAATTAGCATTCTTCTGTTACAACTCCTGTAATACTCTAGCTGACACCTGGAACTTGGCAGTATGATTTTGTTAGTTTTTATGGTAAAATGCTTGTGAAATTTCTCATTTGTACATTAAGTTGCTCTTGGTAAAAGTGTCTGGTAAATAACGGAATGTAAATGCAAAAAGGGTACAATCAAAACAATGTTTGTGTGTTACATCCTGTCTCACAAAACACCACCATTATGCCAGTGTTTATCATTGCTACCTAAAGGTGCCTTAATACTCCCTGTTAAGTCAGTGACCGTCTGGGCGTCTGCGCTTTTAACTTAGCCTCTGGCTGGCTTGTTCATGTTGCTTTAGGTAGATCTTTACAGGAAGGTGAGATATTGACAATGGAAACAATGGAAAGCAAAAATAGATTTTTATCTATTTTTCTCTCTTTCCTCTCAAGGGAAACAACATCAGAGTTATTCATCTTTAGAGGAGCTTGTGTTCACACGCAACATTTTCTATGTCTATATTATGGAAATTGAAAATCAGTGCATGCTACATTTAAACCCAGTGTTTTATTGTTAATCAGCAGTAGAAATATTTAGGATATTTTAGGAATCTACAAAGGTTCCTAAAATAATAGCTATTTAGGGATAAAACAGAGGATCAACACAAGCTGAGTCAGCTCTACTTTCATGCCTGGAACAGTGGACTTGTTCTAAAACACTTTTCTCCACTTAAATTTGAAGGAAACAAAGTCTGAGACAGACATACTGGGGTCTGAAGTCAGATAAGTAAAAATTAAATCAAAGAGACTGCGATCAGCACACTTTCATGATGTAACGGTTTGTAAGACTGACATGTTGGGAAAACAAACATTTTCCTTTCATGTGTACAAGTGTTGTACTGCCAGTGTGAAAGATACATTTGCAGTAGCACAGCACACTTTCCTAATGTATTCCAGCTAGTGTTTTTCAAAGAAGATTTCAAACTTGTTGCTTTCAAGGCAGAAACAGGAAACCAAAAATTTAAAGGGTCCTTGAAATCTCTAGATGTGTTTTGTGTGTTGACAGGAAGTTGAGGTGGGATATATTGCAAGGCTCCTTTGCGTGAAAATAGCCAATAGGATTGGTTTACCTCACAGACGTAAGCCTTGATTTACTTCTTGCTGTTGTCTGTCAAAAGCAGAAAATGTTGGGGGGACATTCTGACTCATCTGGCAACATGTTATATTATTTTTTTGTAAGTCAAAGTTATCTATTAATTTGCCAAGAAAAAACGATGAACTCTTGAAAACTCTTGAAAGCAGCACAATTTCTCAAGAAATTTGCTCATCTGCATTATTGATATTTAGATGTATACTTTTGTAATCAATTCCCCCTGTGCACAATTAAACTACCAAGGGGTCATTGTCTTTATTTACTTCCCAGCAGAGATCCAGACGATCCATTTTATAATGCATAATAGAAGGATGGGTAACAGAGAAAAGGTACTGTTTGGGACTTTAGGGTTGTCACTAGGCTAATTCATTACTCCACCCACACCAAACTGATCGTTTTTATTTTAAGAAAATAATTTAGGGATAAAATTGATCTCTAAATAATTTCCCTAATTAGAACACTGTTTATTGAATACAATGCTGAATGTAGAGGAGCCTCATTAACCTGTTACAAACATGATACAGTTTAAAATACAGAAATAATCTGCTACATTTTCAGTTTCTGTAGTGTTGTTGTGAAAGTATTGATCAGTTTAGCTACTCGCTGTGTCTACACTTCTGTTGTTAAAATAAGCGTTTGCTGCTCACTGTACACACTGTATATTTCTTGAGCGGGAAAGTAATATCACACGCAGAGCATAAAGCAGTTAAATGAATCACATTTTATCCAAGCTCAAAGGACATAGTGCTGAAAGATTAAATGTCCCTGCATGGGTATCTGTACTGCATACCCTGCTTATTTTAAAATGTAGAAATGGTCAAATGTTTTAAAATGCTTTATCATGCCTCCGACAGGGACGGACCTAAAACCCGGATCCGGACTGTGGTCCACTAATCAGTGACACCAGCTCTAGGGCTTAAAAATACTTCAAAGGCAAGTTTTAAGCTTTAGATGTTTGTTGTATTAAAAGACCCAGTAATGTGCCCTCAGAGCTACTGTGTCATAACAGATAACATTTACATGGCATATGCTTTTCTCCAAAGCTGCTTACAGTGTATCGAACCCACAACCTTTGTGCTGCTAACACAATGCTGTACCAGTTGAGCTAGAGGAACGGCATGCATGTCAGAAGTAAATCTGAGATGATCTAGACGAAAGGGGTGTAAATGCAGCAACAGAAATTGTTTCTTAGTATCAGAAATAGGACTTGTTTCCAAACCTAGTAGTCTGCATGCTGTCTGTCACTTATAAGGTTCCGTCTTGGGCTACGATGCTGACTTGGAAGAGAGCTAGCTGCCTACAGTCTCATTATTTTTGATAAGACTGGACTGCGAATTCAGACGGTGTTAACGAAAAATCGAAGATGACTTGTTTGGCAGATATTTCTATTCCCTCTCCCTAAATATTTGTCCATTTCATGCCAAACTTACTGATCCATAACAAAAATACCGTTTATTTGATCATTGCAGATCCTGTTTCCCTAAATCGTTCCCTGTTTGCAGGGAAGAGAAACCCAATTCATCCAATATAAACCTTCCTGATTTCCAGAGAGTCTGTTAGGATTGCCATATCCATAAATGTTGCCAGAGCTTTTCTAATATGTTTATTTCCTTCTGTAGGCAGTGAGACAGGACCGCTGACACAGGCCCTTCAAAGTTTTGCTTTATTGTGAGGGAAAACAACAATTTAAACAGAACACCCATGGAGAAGACATTTTTAAAATACTGAAAGATTTTGATAATTACACTGCAAAATGGCCCCTAGAGACAAACATTCAATTATTCAATGTGGTGGTGAAGACTGTTATAACATGGTTAGACAACAACAAAACTTCCTTTTAAAGGGCAAACTAGGCATAATGGAAGAATTTTACCCAAAGATTAATTTACTATTTTAATTTATAAACTCACATATATAACTCATTATACACTTTATATTGCCAGTTTAAGTGTTTTTTAGAGAAACACAAAGGAATTATTCTCTACCAATCTATTGTATAATCTGTATCCGTATATAACGTATATATAAACGTATATATACTGTTTCTCTAAACAGTATTGAATAGCTTTAGCAAAATGTATAATTCAGTGCTCTTTTTATAGTGTTTTTCTTTTAAAAAAAATGTCCAAAATTTCTAAAGAAAAACAGGTTTGTAATGTCACATGGTCGTTTGATTATCGAGTGAGCGGTTTCTGTAGATTCCTCATGCTGTAAAGCTACTATGATGTGTCCCCATCAGCACATCCATTTAGCCTGACACATTAATGGCTCTTTGAGGCTACCACACACACATGCTGATAAACCTAAAACAACTCCTTTACACGCAGCTCTTTTCAACCAATGGCCAGGTGAAGGACTCACACTGAAGCCTTGAATTCTCTAAAGGTCTAACTGACATCCCTGATGGCCTAATTTCTTTGCATCAGTCGTATCGTACAGCCTGCCCGCAGTGTTCGATTAACATGCTTCACACTTACTCACAATCTCACACAGACACATCAAGTGAGAACAAGGAAGTTTAAGGAATGGGTTCAAAGAAAGCAATACAAATGGAGAAAATGCCCTTAAAATACTCTGGGGCATACTGAGAATAAAGACTCAATATGAAAATGATATTTGGAGTTTGTGATATGGATAATAAATGCAGTGTAGCCTTCACTTTCTTTTTTGAAGAAAGAGAAAGCTGGGCTGCTCAATACTAAAAAATATGACATGCAGCAACTTGCTGAATAATAGTATATGCGATTTACAATACTATAATGCTTTATATTTGTGTGTGTATATATATATATATATATACACACACACACACACACACACACACACACACACACACACACACACACACACACAAATATCATACAACTTGTGATAGTGTGATAGTCTGCATAAACTTAAAGCTAACAAGACATAATTTTCTGAAGTATTAAAATCATTCAGTTTGTCAAATGCATTTAATAATTCAATATATTGTGCAGCCTTACTTTTTCAAATTTTTCAAATAGTTCAGGTTTTTTTTTAACTATACAGATGCCAAAGTTATAAAGCACATCATTGTCAGCAGATTTACTTAGCAGTTTGGCATGTTTTTCTCTTCTGTTATAGGATTTATCTAAGGCATTGAGACAGCCAGATGAGTAGCCTCTGCTTCAGACGACACGCCCACAGACCGCCCACATTCTACCCACTGACTGTCTGATGGGTGCTGCACACAAAAACGGGGAGCACTTTTAAGATCTGGCAAGCTCTTGTCTGATTGACTGGCTTTATGTACTGTAATGTGTGAGTCAGGGGACAGTCTATTCCTGTCTTAAGCATGCTGTTCTTGCTAAACAAGAGAAATAGCTAAGCGCTTTCAGAATAAGAATCAATAAAGTCTATAAATACAGCCTTTAATGAAAAAAAACAAAACAAAACAAATGTGTCCATTTAATATGCACAGTGACAGGCACTATTTAGACAATAATTGTAATTTAGAATCATTTACACTTGTACACATTGTCATTTTCTTTTAAATGGTGTGGGTGTATTTTGACTGTGACTTACAATTAAATGCAACACCTATGCAAAAACATGCTTCCATGTTTACTTTTTAAACACTTTACTCAGTGTTGAAAGTGCATTTTGATTAACTGTTCAATGACAGCCAGGGTTGGAAATACAGAGAGGGATCAAGAGAGATAATTCAGACAACTGAATTACTGAAAATATGAATTTACGTTGGCCTAAAAATAAAGGTGTGCTTAAGAATAAACCTCCA
Organism: Yasuhikotakia modesta; assembly: GCA_036877545.1. Taxonomy (NCBI): domain Eukaryota; kingdom Metazoa; phylum Chordata; class Actinopteri; order Cypriniformes; family Botiidae; genus Yasuhikotakia; species Yasuhikotakia modesta. The sequence continues at coordinate 123,112 of JBAJNP010000084.1, read as the reverse complement.
AAGCTTTATCTCAAAAGTCCTATTATTGGTCTATGTCAGTGTTAAAATCGTCTCAAAGTATGAGTAGTAAACAATTATTTGACAGATAATCAGTCTAGGGTAATGAGGACTAATCTTCACACGTGTCCAGACATCATGTCATAAACAATGTGGAGGAGGTTCTATAAAGAGGAGAGATGGAGAGATGAGCTGGAGAAAGAGTAAGTGTGATATTCTACAGTACAGTGAGAGACAGACGCTGAGATACTGTCAGAAAATGAGGTCTAATAATATGTATGAAGAGTCAGGATGGAGGGTGAGGTCGAGAGAGAGACAGAGAGAGAGAGAAACAGAGGGGGGAGCTGTGGAATAAATGCAGGAGTATTCAAGAGGTACAAGAGAGATGGTGAGAGTACATGAGTTCAGCTATGAGCATGGATTCATTAAAAATGAAGCAGGATCTCCTCTCTGTTGCTGCTCTCTGAGGTGCAGGTGGAGGGCCAGTTTGCGCCGGAGATGCACCAGAGAAATGAGAGGACAAGGGCAGCACACAACTCAACAACGATTGTGAATCAGGGTTTTATGACAAGGGCTCTGTTGTAAAACCTGGGGAGCTGCCTACCTAGACAGCATTTTTAGGTTATTTCAAAAGGTTAGCAAAGGCTTCTGCTGCCTTCTAAAATTGTAAATTGTTGTAAATTCAAAGTTAGCACTGTAGATTTTGACCATAAAAATGACCATGTCTTATGCCATACTGATTCAAAAATGAACAAATGTAACCAACATTTGTTTGTGTTATGTATGCTTATTGCAATATTGCATTATTATCTCAGGATTTATAATAGCCCAGAGCTTCAGAAGTAGAGAATGAGCTCAACTCAAAGTCTGTCAACCGTGTCCATGCTACACACCCAGAATACACATTAGACTGATGACAAACTCTGTTAGCTGCCAAACCAGATGTCACTTAGACCTCATTTACACCTACTATTTACATCCATCTCGGGTGATGAGATCACAGGTGGACAGCCCTCAAACAAGTTAAAATGGATCCAAAATGTTATGCAATTTAATCAATCAAACGACATTCAGTGATAAGAAATGCATGTGACTTCTTGCAAACTAATGTGTCCTAATACACAATGACATTCGCTGTATATGTGTATGTTATATACCAAAACAATCTCATGAAGCCAGACCTTCAGGCTGATAAAACAGTTGATAACAGCTTTCATTGGCCAATCAGCACATAATATTTAATATAACTGACATGTGAAACTGATTTTTCAACATTATTATTAAAGAATGCGAAATATTTGTCTCCTGTAAATCCTGTTGAAATCAACTAATTAAATGATGACTTTGAAACTCCTAAAGTGCTTTCAATTTTTGTGTCTTATGCATTAGATGTTTAGCCAATTGTCTGTGGATGTGCCATCTGCAGCTGTGACTAACCAAAACATTTTTGTTGTATTGATGACTTAATTATATAACAAGTGAAGTGCAGGCCAACCATACTTTATATCTGACATCAGCATTTAACCCATCCAATTAGTGCATAAATATTGGAAGAGTAAGTTGTGAACACACACTGGACAGCACTGGGGTGCCTGGAGAGCAGCTCAGGGTAACTTGCCCAGTTATTTCCTGCTGGTATTGGGAATCAACCAGCAACCTTCTACTTATCAGTCAAAGTTTCTGCTCAATAAGTCACAACTGCTCCCTATCTAAATAACAGCTGAAATTTTTTTTGACCCATATTCACGCTAATGATATTATGAAACAGTTTCCATATGCCTGACATCAACATGCAGTGACACAGATATTATAAACATTATCCAGTCATTCCAACTTACTGAAGCAAGTGCCCCAGGTGTGTTTCTTTTGGGTCGAAACGAAAATGTTTTTGGGTTTCTGCGCTCACATGCGCTAGCGGCTGCCTTCTGGAGAGTGTCGTGGCTGAGGTTTCACAGAACTTTGTTTGTTTGAGTTAGTTAGAACGTCATATTAATGGCTGAAATAGGAGGTTTATTTCCTGTTGCTCTCAAGCAAAGAATTCTATTGTTATGGATGATGGAGACAGAAAAGAACAGATGCATAAGCATTAACATTTGAAAGGAGCCCGGAAAGAGACTGAATAAAACACTGACACTGGTGTCAAATAGTTGCATCAATTCAGGACATTATGCAGCGACATTTCATTAATCTTCCCTCATTTGTCTTTTTAAGAGAGCTGCTGTATTGAGGAGATTTTAACACACGGCTCAGCTGTTGTATAGGCCTGTTTTTATCCTACCCTCAAATGTGTGCATCAGGTCAAAGCATCTTAAAATTTACCTCTTAAAAAAGAAGAGGCTTTGGCAGTCTTTGGCACTCAATGTCATATTGCCCTTGCTCACAAGCACATTTTAGAATCTCCCTCACAATAACAAATTATTCAAATCTGTCCTCTTTCAACCTCCTGCCATCTCTCTCTTTTTACACGGTGTCATGTGTTTCTGGCAACTGTCTGCAGCAGAAACAGATCAGCTTTGAGCGAATGGTGTATCTGTCAACTGTTTTTTAACTCAAAAAAGATCCTTATTCATTACAGATATGGAATATCTTGAATCGTTCTAAAGCAACACATGTCTGCGGTTCTTACTCCAGACTGCTGTGAGTGTGGGCGTGTCTGTGGAGAGCGTTCCTGCTGTAATCTAGACAGCACTCTGGTGTGAAGAGAAGGGAACTCAATACGGGCGTTCAACAATCTCTGTGTTGTTACCCTTCATTTTAGAGCAAACTGCTACCAGGGGATATTTTGTTTTGTTCTTCAGTGGTTGACGGCAAACATGAAGTAATTAATGCAAAGATCATTGTAATGTGAACCCATGATCATTAAATGTTCTTCATGTTTGTATGTTTGTCTTCATAATCGTTTATCAAAATAGAATCTCACATAGATGGATTTTTATTGTAGAAAAAGGTTTAGCATCTTCAGTTGTTCAACTGGCAGTAATGGAGGAACCTGGAGTAAACGTTGCCATCTTTGCTTCTGGATTAGAGCCACCTAAGATACATAAATAATCAGTCACTGGTAAAACATTGACTGTAATATTATAAAAAAATAAATGTATTAATATTACTAATACTAATTTTACTTTTTAATTGGCACATATTGGCACAATATGTATTTACGGTATGTACCAGCAACCATTCATTGTTCTCTGTTGAATATTCAGTCTCATTCTAAAACATATCTACTAACAAGAAAAATGTGTTAGAGATGTATTCCATGTGGCTTTAAAGATTTGAAAAATGTCCTCTTTAAGGCTCTGTATTCTTCTTTAAACAAAATTCTGTTGTTAAAACTGTCTTTCATTGTCTGTTCTAGCTCTAGAAATGCTTAGAAGCTATTTACCAGATGTTTGTCATGAATTAAATAGCACAGAATAGTTTCTCTCCAGAATGTGACACTCTATTGTGTGGAAAATAATGACATGAAAAATGAGCGAGAAACCTGAACTCCCGCTTGTAAAAGCTCTCTGCCCATCGTCAATATATGGAGTGCAATCTGTGCACAGGGCCCCTGGTGTCTTTTTATTTCACACACTCAGACCTCTGCTGCTAATCAGGTTCCAATCTAAACAAACAATAGTGTGATAAAGATGTTTGGTTCAGTGCAATTAAACTTTTATAACCAATCAGGTTTAAGGGCTGTTGCCATGCACAGGAGACTGGTTCCCACATGTGTGCGATGGATTTGCCATTAAACCCAGCGCTTCTGTTTACTGCATCAAAAACATTTTACAATATGTTTAATAATTTACTAAAGGTCTACAAAAGAGTGCAATAAAGTTTGAGGAACTAGGCCATTTGGGTGAGAAACTCACGTGGTAGAGGAGCTAAAAAATCCACAGTTCTGATAAACAGGAAAAGGTGTATAAAATATGAATATTTATTAAACACACACACAGTCCTTTTCTCAAGAGCTGAAGAGTTCTGACTCTTAATCTTACATAAGATTACTTGCTTGCATGAAAGAAATGATGCAACATTTGGTGAAAAATTAATCATGCTGAAGTTTATGAAATGCTGTAAGTTAATATTTTTTGATCCAGTTTAAAGTCAAGGCAGCCACAAATTTATGACTACCTAAATTCTACCCAACACTTTTGTTGCATCTGTCGATGACTGTACATGTGTAAAAATAATACTAGTGTACTGCTAACTGCATAATGAACAGTATATACTGTATATATGTATGTATGTGTGTGTTTATATATATATATATATATAGTTCCACAAACTACTGCTCACACTAACCCCCTCTAACATTCTTTGTCTGAACTGTAGCTTCTGTGCTATATTACCCTAGAACTGGCAGTGGTTCAAAATGATGCAACAGCCGCCCTACGGTATTATATGGAACAGTTTGTCCGTGTGCTCAGTCTAACCTGACATTAAACTGGCCATTTAATTATTCACACTATAATGACACAACAACGCTTGGGACTGCTAAACATAGTTGTTCATCTGGGTTCAGATTAACAAGGGCAACCAGACCCAGGTGTGATGAAAAAATTCAAGACTGACCCTATGTGGCCAAAAGTGATTCTGCACTGGAACATCTCATGAGAGAACCTGACTGCTGTGGTTTGGTTTGACTGGAGGTCAAGTGACCCAAGACAAACCTGATAAAATTAGACCCAAGTCCAAACCGACAGCATTTTTTTTCTGAATTGAACCTGAATGAACCTGAATGTACTGTAAATGCCATCAACAGTTAGTCTGTAGTGTGCAGCTTCGCATGAACTAGTCAGGTCTAGACTGATTATCAAGAACATATAGAGAACTCCCTGTGGCCTGGAGACTGGTTTACAACCTCTAGTTAACATCACAGACTTGATTTACTTACATTTGTTAAATGAAATCATGAGTGCAGGATGAGTCATTAACATGTGGGTCTGTTTTTACAGAACATAGTGACCTAAATGATTTAGAAGAGCATTAACATCACTAGAAGTGTTCTCAAAGTTGGACAGCAGGCATGGTCTAAGCCACAAATCTATAATTCAGTAATTAGTAATTTTATGGTTCCATGGGTTATCTTTAAGGTGCAACATAAAATTTTAAGTCTGCAATATTACTTAGGAACTGGAATGGTTACAGGCAACAGAGTTTGTCAATATTTTCCCAAAAGCCTATTATTAGGTGCAAATATTAGTTTCCTTCTCTTTTAGAAACTGCCTGACCAAAACTAAATCAATCATTAAACACACACTGTTAGAGGCAGCACAGACATGAGATGGCATGCTAGCCTCATCTCCTTTCAAAGCAAAAGGTCAGTCGGGTTGCTTCCTTTCCACCAACACAGATTCACAGATGACCTTTTACTAATGCACCTGGGAGAGTGTCTTTGCAGATGACCCACAGTCTTTTCGTGCACTCAAACGTATGTCATCCAAGAGTTATCAGCAGAATGGCTGTTTGATTTGCTTTTGTTTCTACATCTGTATCTTTTTCTGTCTTCTTTTCGCACACCTTTCCAGGGAGATCTAAAACCAGGCAGGAAATCTGTCAATCACTTGGCTTACTAAAGATCCACTCACACAGAGAAGATACAAATCAGGACATCCCGTATGATACCTGAGAGCCGAGGTTAGCTAGGGTTCACGACCAGATATGAAATGCTGTTTGTGAAGGAACACAAAGTATCTCTTCAGCACAACACAAAAACTGCTCTGGGTTCCTGTGCACTGGCTCTGGATAGACTTTGTTGTACAGATAAATTTAATACATAACAGAGAGGGAAATGTAATACAACAGTTTCAGTGCACACTGTTGAATATCCATTCACGAAGGCTGTAAGTCTTCACAAGCACAATAGACCTGGCGGAAATACAGACTCACTATGATAAATTTGGCAGCTACACAGAATTCGGAGAGAACACTATCTCAGCACTTTATATTTGACTGTCCTGTGAATTAAACGTCTGTCGTCACAGGTCTCCATTCACAAAAGAGAGTTAAAATAGCTTTTAAAATCAGGCTAAATAAAAAATAAAAATGGCAAACAGACTCTTGGGATGAAGCTATGCATGAATGAGTGCTGTTATTCGTGGAAAATCCTAAGAATAAAACAAAAGGGAAAAAGGGATTTAATGGATTTTTTTATACTACCACTAAGTGCAGATTCAAAATAATAACAGCTGATGTTCGAGAGCTTTTGCTAAATGTTTTAGATGCTGGTGACCCCATCAGTTCCTGTAGCCCCAGTTGCATGTAGCTGGAGTATTAAAGGGTCTTACCGAAAAGTCTCCAAAAAGGGCCAAAATGCAGCATTAAAAAAACAGGAAAACAGCCCATGTGACGCATGTGCTACACTTTGAGCCTTCTAAAGCCATAATATAGTCCTGTGTGAGAAACAGACTGAAATTTAATCAGTTTATAAGGGTTTATAACTCCTCACAACATCATTAGGGAGCTACAAAGTCTGGCAGAAATACAGACTTGCTGTGATAAAAGGAGAGGTAAAAGAAGAAGAGAGATTTTAAAACAGCATCTACTTGGTCATTTGCTTAGATACTGGTGTACCTACCAGACTGCTTAACTAACTTAACTACCACAACTACCTTGCAAATGACCCAATGAGTGAAACCCAGAAACTGAAACACAGAAAGTGTTTCTAATTGGCGCAAATCCTAAACCATAATCAAAATGTAATCTGGTCTTTTCAACAGCCAAACCATCATCACATAACTGGCCTGTCTATCACAGTGTGTGTGTGTGTGTTAAGCTACTTATCAACTTAAGCTACTTATCAAGTACACTGAAACAGATATTAAAATATAATAATGATGACATATTACATAATTAAAATTAATATAATTAGTCTGCCTTCAGCTCCTCACTTAATTGCACAGAACTGAAGGGTCAAAGCTAATGATGTGAGTTAAAACCAGCCTGATTTCAATTATAGTAATCTGATTACAGATGTCTGTTTCTGGTTGGGTGACAATTCATGTTTATCCTCAATAAACAGTGAAGCACAAGCCTCCAAAGTCCAGATGTCAGATTATTCTACAGTACTGCATTTATTTATTATTTAACACTTCAGCATCTATCTGTGTGATCACAACATATGAAAACAATGATATACTGCACCACTGCTGTAGACTATGACATACACATTAGGCCAACATAAAGATCCAGTCCCCCCATAACTCCTGCTATTCAAGCTATCTCCATCTTTGCCATACTTACTCTTATACATCATATGGAATAACAAACACACAATACAAAAGGGAGGTACTTTTCAAAGACATTTTATATTTATTACAGGTTGGACTGAAGATTTATGTTTTGTTTAAGTATAAACTCAACTGTTTCTTGTCAAATGTCTTTTGAGAAATTAAAAAAAACACTTGTTGATATGGATAAAGCCATAGGCTATGCGGTCAAGACTCTACTGGCAAACTGAAATACATTCCACCTAGAGCCGTGGGAGAAGAGCTGAGATTAGGACATCACCTATAGAGATCAAACCCTCATCTACTGTGACAACCAATCAGAAGGACAGCTTGAAGATTTCAGCCTTTCTCCCTCTCAAACTTCTGATGAGAAAAATTTAAGAGTGAATTTTAATGTGGTGACTTACAAAGGGACAGATTTGAAGAGTGACCCTCTTCAAAGGTCTTAAAGAAGAATTCAGAACTCTTTCAGCACTCCAGAAGACCCTGGTAATATTTTTTTTTTCTCTGAGCAAATGATAAGATGATTCTTTAGTTCCCTCATTTTAGACATCGTGGCGGCACCTATCCAGATAAGATATGACCTCATATTAAAAAGAGAGACAGTAGAAACTGAAAAACGATAAGAGTTTTATTCGTCAGTTCGGAGTGGCAGGGAACTTGGCAGGCTAAATTGATTTTGGGGATTGGTGAGTAATTCTCAGTGCTGTGGGAAACGATTTGCAGACACTAAATCTGTAAAGATTCCAACCATTCTGTATAATAATGTGAGAATCGATGTCTCAGAAACATACAGGAGGGCTTTTTCATATTGTCAATTAGGTAATAAAATATTCCTACAGAGAAAATGGTAATTATTGCCCCTGCTGAAAGACTCTGGTGCTTTGTTTGGAAAACAACATATGTCTAGCCCTCAGAAAACACAAGCTTCTAGAAGCTTCTAGAAATAGGCAAGATATATCTCAATACAGGCTAGTCATTTTTTCAATCAAAAATGGTTTTATATATTGTCACTGTATTCATACAGTGAATAAAATAAATATTTTTATGCAATAAGGGTGTTTTGTCTTTTACTTTTGAACCAGCTCAAAAACAGCAGAACAAAGGTAAAATAAGTAAACTCAAAATAGTAAATTCAATTTTCTACAAGAAAATTCTGACCCTGATTTCTAATTGGATGAGCTGCTGTTTAACCATTGCATGGTTAATCTTAAAACAGACTCATCTATCAGACTATCAGTCATAACACTGGGTAGCTACTAAATAGATATCAGCCAGTATTGTCCTTCTTTGCTCTGCACGCTGAATGAAGCTAATGATGGAGATTTCATTTATCAAAGGCTCCACAGCATAATTTTGCTCTTATTTATAAAAGAAATGACAAACCCATTGATGCTGGCTTTTGATAGAAGATTGAAAATGGCAAACCATGGCTTTTATAATTAGCTTACCATTTAAACCAATCTTACCAATATTACAAACAAGTAATATTTGTGTCTTCTGTCTGTGTGATGGATTCCATACCTGTCCATACATGCAATGCCATTCATCAGTCTTTGTTACATTTTTTTTAAAAAATTTAAAATGAGAAAGAGGTAGAGGTTAGTTTGGCCACCTTGATGCCTTTTTGCACTTGCTCAAAAACAAATTACATGTAACATTACCTGTAACAAATCCATTATGTCTATAAAGAGTCCTCATAAACCATATATGAAAGTATGTGTGTGTTTGTGTGTGATGCCACGCACTGAAATTAGAACAGATCTGATCATCATGGTGCAACATTGACTGGCACAAAATCAAATTTGCCATTTACAACTCAACTCATTTTAGTCTGATAATGATTCATGCTGTCAATAACACAAATAAATAAATAAGTAACTCACAAGCAATCACAGCATTATGATTGCAATTCAGAGATGGCTATGGTTGGGGCAGTGGTTTCAAAGCCAATAATATATGCCTTGGGTTTTTAATCAACCTCATATTAAAAGCTTTTTCATATGAAAAGCTGGGCTTTTTGCCACTTTTATTGACAGACAGCAGAGAAGGGACAGCAAATTATTGGACAGACAGAGAGGGAAATAGGCCTGACTCAACCCCACATGAGCAATATTACTTGATCTTTAAGCAGCATGTGCAGTAACTAAGGGATTAGAGTTTGGCTTATTAGCATGCAACGTTAAACCCTCCTTGTGAATTCTCAAACTTTTCCATTGTGCTGACAACAGCATGTTTGTCCATTGACAGCCATTAAGTAGCAACCACGTTTCTTGACCAAATAAAGCCATCATGATGTAATTTCCTGCTAATACATAGTTTTACAAGGAAAACTTTTCATCTTAACATGCTAACAGCCAAGCTAACAGGTAACATTCTCAGAATGTTAGCTAATGTTATTAAAACATTCTCTTAAAGTTATCAAAAATGAAATGGCGTAACGCTAGTAAAATTTATGTTATTTATCACATTGGAAACATTATTCTTAATAATAATAATGTTATATTAATAATGTTATTCTTAATAATAATGAAACATTTTTAAAAACTATTTTTAACAAAGCAATGCATAAAACTGGACATTGTAATGTTCCAAAATTGTAACTTAATGGAAACGTTAGGGAAATGTTTTTCAAATCTAAAATTGTTAGTTGGGTACATTCATATCGACTGTCCTTTGGATCATCAGTAGGTCTCTCTTCCTGCAGCCTGCCTAGGTAATATGAATGAAAGCTGTGCTAGAGACCTCTCCCCTTTAATCATCTTCATTTCACTCTCCCACTTTAACTCTCTCATGACATTCAATCAATTAAAGCCTTAGGCTGACCTGATCTATGTGAACAAGCATAGGGCATGCGGTCTATGTGGTGAGAGTGCTCGAAGCTGATCTGTCTCTACTCACAGTCCAGTCGGAAGCTTAACAACATCCACATGGATCTAACAAGCTTAGAATACCAACCTGTCTGCTGTGTTAATTACATCTACACAGTGTTTTGATTTACAGTGTATTCTGATATGACTGAAATAGCAAGGCCTAACCAGACCTAACCAGCTAAACTTTGACCTTTGGACTGGCCTGTTTTCATTGATCTACTGCTGTTTTGTACGATAAGTTTTAGACTGGGAACACTATTGGGAATACTCAAGACAGAATCTGTCCATTCCTCCCCTATATTTCTGTCTTTTACAGCCAGGATTTGCAGTTTATCAGTGAAGGTGTTTATCTGAGTTTTGAGAAAAGTCCAAATTAATCCCCAAAGCATTATCTTTATTTCCGAGCATTAAATAGACTTCCAATGCAAATCATGACTTAGTAATACTGCGGTTATCTAACATGATGTAATTTGCATAACTGTTCGCTCATTTGGCAGGCCAGCTTGTTTTGCCTTGTTTTGACTTTTGACTTTTGGCCCTTGGTGGGTCACTTCTTGTACAAGTCATGCACACTACATGGACAGCATTTACAAAATCACTGACCTAAAACTCAATCCACATATCTATTCTAGTGATTATAATAATGTCATTCCTACTAAATAATTTGTATTTTACGTAATGTTGCTGTAAAAATGTCACAATCATAAAACAGCAGTCAGTTTTAATATGTCAACGGTTTGTTTCTTTTCTGTTAGTTTTCTAAATTCTATTTACATTTAGACCAATTAAAAACCACATAGTCTTTGACCCACTAAGTATGGAAGTATTCTGTAGAGGAGCACCAATAATGACAAATAGTTTTGGTAGCAAGCGGAAGCAACATGTATAGGTGTGAGCCAGAAAATGTCTCCTCCCACATCAATGAGAGACATCAACACACCATGAGCTTCAGAAACCTGGCAGTGAAATGCTCTGATATCACACTAGTTTGTCTTCCTGCACAACATCTCGACATAAATAGACACAGCTATCTGACATAAACATGTATAAACACTTCAGTTTGTGACAGGAGCGCGGCCTTCTCTTAAATTATGTTCGTTTTCTGCATTTAGTGCAGGATAACGCAGTCTAATTATACACTTGCAAACTCTCATTTTCTTAATTAGAACTTTTGGCTTGTTTTCCAATAGCCTTGTTTTCTCAGCATCCTTAAAAATATATTTTACTTGAGAAGCTAAATTGTGTTAAATGTTTTCTTACAATGGCAAATATGGGAAACATTCATCAAAGGGACAAAAAAATATCAAATCATTTTATACAACATCCTCCAGTGTTAATGATGCTAAGATATTTTTAAGAATATTATTTATTTGTTTAAATGAAGTGTCTATCAATTTTTATTAATTTAATATGATGCACCTTTCGTCTGTTAAACAGGCATTACCAGTATTAATTAAACCAATAACTGTTTAAAAGTTTTTTTAATGAGAAATGTTATTAAAAGTTACCATGCCAAAAGCGGAGTCTGTTACAGAAGATTTTGATAATCTCTCATAATTACAAAAAGGCTACAAATACAATATACTAACTTTCTGCATTTCCTACATTATACAATTCTGCTTGCATTTGTATTCATATGCATTATTCAGATAACATAATATTGAGTATCAAAGACTATACATAGCTTTCAAAATGTTTTGCTAACCAAACCTGTTTGACATTTCACAGATGAAAACAAATATATAATATAAGGCAATCGCTTTTCTGACGCTGTGTTTTGTTGTTTCTTTGATTTCTTTGTAATTATAGTATCAATGTCAGCATTACAGAACACACGCTGTTCTGAAATGTCACTACACACACACACACAAACACGCAAATACCCATACTCACAGAACCGCACTGGTGAATGTCAGATACACTTACCATATGGTTACTAAGTACAATACTATTTCTTTATCTTTTATTTGCAGGAGAAACCAGTTTTCCAACAATGCCGTCTTCCAATCACATTCAGGGCATTACTTGAAAGCTTAATCTCTCAGCACAGATGTGTAGGACTCCAGTAATTCAAGCATTTGAAGGGAGCTCAGAGCATCTCTATAGACATTAAAGGGCTTCCCACAGTGTTGGCACCTCACAGAGAGCACAATACACCCAAACCCAAAGAGAACTCATACACCATGACACTAATATAATGTAAACATCTGCTTTCAAAAGCAAGGAATCCGTCCTGGCTGTCAGAGTTATGCATCGACGAAACTTCTAATTGGCATTGTTTCAAAGCCTTGTAAGATGACTATATAGGCAGCATTGTAATGCTTTATAGGCACACTAGTGAAGCAAAGACAGGTCCAATATGCAGAAAAAAGGCTGCTGTACCACGTATATATTTACATATATATGAAAATTTATATACAAGTACATATGCAAGTCTTATTTGCAGAATATTGCAGACTCCTCTATAGAAAGGCAAATGCTTTGTGAGAAATTTAGTGTTAAAATTATTCTATAATCTATATAATTATATATATTCAATAATCTGCAATGGCTGAAAAATTTTTTAAGTGTATGTAAGAATATAGAAAAAAAAAATAAAAAAAATCATAAAAAAAAAATATATATATATATAATGGACAGTTTCAAAACATTACTTCTATAATGTACAGTGTTGCCTCAGAAGTACTGCTGTATATGTATGACACTCTGAATCATTATTTCTGTCATGATGTTTTTCTAAATAGCTCCTGGATCTAAGACATTGTGTGTGTAACAACACCTAGAGAAATCTACACTCCTCATACACAATCTGTGTGGCCATCATTCCAAGCTTTAAAATAAGATTATAATCCCAATAAATTTGCAGGCTGGTTTTAACGCACCCTAGATGATAAGTGATCCAGTTACCATGAAGGCAAATGCACATACGTTGTTGGAGCTAAATTAAAAAGCCCTTTAGGGTTTTCTGGCCTGCCTGCTTTAATGTTGTGTTTGAAGCCTGGCTAAAAGGAAACAACTCCAGGGCAGGGTTTTAGTCATCTATACTGAATGCTTGACAACCACAACAGTATCTCTATTGATTCACAGGAGAGAATTCATTCCTCACACCCACATACAACACTGACAGCGAAAACATACATAAAATATATAGATCTGCTAAAAGAGGCACATACACAGTTACATTGACACATACACACACCATTCTTTTCCTCAGGCAGTCAACCTGCCTGAGTCAAAATGTCCACTGAGCACCAATGTAGGGAAACAGTTAATCAATATGCATGAGAAGATAGAAAAAGAGAAACAGAGGAGGAAAGAAAAATAAAAGGATATGCTCTGTTTCCCCAAATGAATGAGCATGCTTCTTTTCCTTTCAAACTCAGTCATTACGCATTGACCCTCGATTTAGCAAAGTGAAACTCTTGCTCCTTTAAGAGAAATGAGAACATCACGCCAGGAGCAACACCAAACAAACTTAGCAAGCAGACAGGTGCTCAACTAGCAACACTTCTTGTAATTGCTTGGGGAAGTCCAAACCAACAACCATAGCAACCTCATATTTTCTCTCAGATGGAATCAGAGGAGCATAGACTGTTTGTATCAAAGTAACCTTTCCAACAAGCAGATAAAGTATTTACAACATTTCACAATTAAACACGGTGATGAGATTAGCAAGTTAACAAGAGAGCCTACATTTTAGTAATAAATATATACAACCAAACTGAAACCTCATGTAAGCATGCAGGTTTTTTTAAGCACACTTAAAGCATTAATAGTAAAACAAACTGAACTACAACAATTTGTATACGCAAAATCAGTAATATTACTTAAATCCAAAAAGAAACAGCTAACACCATACCAGTAAAGCTGTTGGCTTCAGTGCTTCTACAGCTACAGTGAAAGCCTGAAATGTTGCTATGGTCATTATTACAGGAATATCAGCCACTGAGAGCCTTAGACATCTTTCATATTAGGGAAGTAGGATAAAACCACTGCTATGCTTTTTACCTGTTTACAACAAGGATGTGCTAGCTGGCTTATTTTTACAATAACACATTTTTTGCAGAGCCTCAAAGAAGTTGAAAGTGAAAGAAAAACACTGTACAGACTATTTCTTATGGCCAAGTACAAAAAAACCCCTCATATTTGCATAACCACAGGAATCTGCAATTACAATTCACCAATTAGAACATCAGAAGCATTGAGAGAAAACAGGTCATCGTTACCAAGCGAAAAAATTACACCAAGTGGGTCAAACAAAACAATACAAAACAGGACAGTTCTAACCGCCACAAGAAGGAGATTTTGTACTCAAACAGCAGCAGTTTTAACAAAACTACAGTTTTATCCAGACAAACAGGAACAGGAATAATCCATGTTCCATGATCCATGTTTTGGAAATATGGAGATGTGGATCCATGTTTTTCCATGAGCACAAGGGCAGTAATGAAGACGGTCGAAGAGGTAAGTATTCTTACCTGCGTGAGGTGCCGTCAGAAAGGGAATTTTGATGGGTGAGAGTGAGAGCAGGTGGAGCGGGTGAGCAGAAGATCCACATGTTCCCTGTGTCACGTCAGATTCCATCGCCATCATGGCTGCAGCTGCAAGAGCAATTCCTTTAGAATTTCTTCGTTTGATGGCCACAGGGCAACCTGGATGAGAGAGGGAATGAAAGATAGAAAGATAGAGAGAGAGAGAGAGACAGGCAGGCAGATAGAGAGAGAGACAGAAAGAGAAGTATAAAGAGAGAGTACATTACTGTCAAGGACTTAGTGCTTTGTAGAGTGATACCTTCAACAAAATACTCTAACTGCTGCCCGTTCTCCTGCAAAATGTGCTCATAAATGTTTATTTTGAGGGTTGCACTTAAACTGGGGCACGAAAATGGTCCCAATAAATTCCAGTAACGTGACTCCGTGTGGAATTTTCTCAATGGCAGGCAGTTACTAAAGCAGAGGGGGAGAATCTATTTAAAGGTCTGAGGTTTAGAACTAGTGAAGCATTATGGGCATGCCACAATGCTGCAAAATATTCTTGTCTACGATTCCATAGCAACAAATTGAACAGTTAAAGTCAATTTATTTTAGTATACAGTAGAACAAGTAAATAAATGCATTAGCAAGGTATATATTTTTTCCTGGAAAAACGCATACATTCAGATGGCAGTTATAGTGTGCTGTCACTCTCAAGTGTGTACATGGCTATAGTTAATTTCAGTTCTTAGTTATTTATACAAGCATCCTTCTGCCAAATATCCAAAGGCTCATTACCTGAAAAATGTCCAACAGCAGCCCTTCAGCACTTAGCAATGGTCAAAACAGATTTTCAAAATAACCTTTGTACCTCCACGCAAACTCAGAGATAATGATTTGGACAGGAATGAAATTACACAACCCTTAAAAAAAAAAAAAAAACAGGTAAATTGGCAGAAACAATTTATTTTTCTTTTCTGTGATGGAAGAAAAGCACCAACATTGTTGATTTAAATGACAATAAAATCACTTTAAATGCCAAAATTATTTTACATGCTCATGGAAAACAATTAGCGTCTGAAAAGGCCAAGAAGTGATTACAAACACAGATTCCTATAATTCCATCTTGTGCATCCAGAGATTTGAACATATGCACATTCTTCCCAGTGGAATGCAAGCGTAGGCATTCCTTTCTTCTTGACTTTAATTGGCTGCCAAATATGTTTTCATGGGCTTTTTGCCTTGTTTTCATCAGAGTGTTGCAAAACTTCTCAAATATGCACACAGACCCTCCACACTATGCAATATCTGCTATATGCATCCAGGCTCTAATACTGCCAGAGACACATTAGGGTAGCTGTGTTCTAATTTAATCAACAGCATGTAATACATTTCTTGAGCAATGAACATGTGCAATGTCAGCTGTCCACATTGCATTTACATTTATTCATTAGGAAACACTATCATCCAAAGCAGCGTATATTTCCTTCAAGCTATTCATTTCATCTACATGCATGTTCCTTGGGAATCAAACCAATTACCTTGGTGTTGCGAGCACCATGCTACAAAACATTTAATTAAAATAAAGTGTGATAAAAGAACTTCAGCATTTAAAAAACTTTTATTAATTGATCCGGTGTGGTGGAGAATGAAACAACTTAGAAAACATAGCAACACAGAGGATACGGGTTTGATTTCCAAGGAACACATGAATGGTAATTCATCAAACTTCCCAGTGTCAACAAAAACATAAAATTCACTGATGATAATCACTCATTAGTCACCTTTGTCGAGATCTGGGTGAGCCAACGCACATATGCTTATCTCATCTGCACTGTTTCCATGCTCTTGCTTCTGAGCGAGGAAAATGCTGTTTAGCGGAACCTTAAAGAGATCTATGAAGCGAGCAGGCGGGTGTTCCCTCCATGCCGAGCAGCTCAAATACTTTATCTAATGGTACTGAGTGGGCGAATCAGAGCGAACCAGAGCGGTTAGCATGCACACGTACTGTTTTGAAAATCAGGCCACCGGGGAATATATCATATGGAACTGCTCCAGTACAGTGTCTCACCAACACTGTCAGAACGTTTAAAAAACAAGCTGGGGATTGGGCGAATGGAAGACTTTATCATCTCACAGGAAAGCAAAGGGGACTCTTGGTTAAACTTTACTAACCTTTTGGCTTGATAGTGGTGATAAATGTACCTATAACGGTTCCATTTAAACACCTTGCCACTGGAGAGGAAGTGACAGGAGCGCAGATCGCATAAACAATGCATCTTTCATCAGGAAACGCTCTCAGCGGACAGAACATGAAATAGAAACCCTGAATTATACAGTCAGTGAGGGCTTCTCCTGAGAGCCTCCACATCACATGACTTTAACAGAGGTATGTCCTCAAAAGAAACACATTGTTTAAAATAACACTTCTGATACAACACTCCTTGTCATTGAGTGTTGCTTCTTGACAGGTTTGACAAACTGAGAGAAACACTATAAATACAACGCTAGCCGATGGCAACAATGAGGCCATTCTCCAGGTCCCCAGGGAAGCAATTATTGCTGTGCTCCTAAGAGTGTCCTCCAAACCTGTCCAAAACAAGCCCCTACAATTTATGCCTTCACAAGTTACCTTAGCCTCTGTTTGTTTTTAAATGAGACATTTCAGTGATAAACCCAACAATGTTTTTTGTGGCTGTTTGGCAGACACTTGTTGTGTGTAGAGTATGTCCTCTAAATTGATTGTTTATTTTATCATTTAAATAAGGAGTTTCTCTCTGTGTTACAGGAAGGAAACATGAACCATCTTTACACTATGTGTATATTATTTACTTTTTAAAATAGCTTTCAAATAGCTTAAATTAACTGATATAGGCAGCAGATTTGATTTACTCTTGCCTCGTCAGATGAATATAAAAATATTCAAAAATTGAAAAAACTAACTACTAATATTACAATCTAAACAAAGAGTAAAATAATAACAAACCATCTCAACATTATGCATCTATTTTTAAATAAATTACTGCGTTCCCTTAGTCAACCACTGGTTTCAAAACATTTATCACTAATGTTAAGCTTTAGCATAAGTGTACTTTGTTACCAGACAGAAAAAGTATCTTTTTGGTAATCAAGTAAATATGACAATAAAGTACAAATAGTGTGAAAGTGTGTTTTAAAGGAGCTTAATCAGGGCCAAAATTAAGACTCCTTTGTCTGTTTGTGTGTGTGTGTGTGTGTGTGTGTGTGTTTCTAGCAATTCATCTCCTCCTCTCTCAGGGGGTCTTGTTTCAGAGAAATTGAGTAGATAGGATTCAGGGCAAGACAAGAGTAAATGTAGCAGGATCCTTCAGCATTTTGGAGCTGTCCATCCTGCTGTGGTGCTGAAACAGCGAGTAATAGCACTTACAGAACTTTTGGCCACTCACACCTGCTTCAAAATACACTATAATCATCTAGATTCACAAAGAGGCTCTATTTTTCTGTATACCTCTCTCTCTCTCTGTGTTGCCCACCCACTGTCCCCCTCCTCCCTTGCCCACATTAACTTGGGTAATAAACCTGCTACTTCATTCCTTTCTTTGGAAAGTTCTTGTTGTGCTGAATTATTGTATCTCTCTCCTGAGCTCCTCCTCCAGCACTAAGGCTGGATAATAATGCTCTGTGCCTTTATTTGTTGCAAAAGTGGTTTGGAAGAAGCTGCTTTTGAAAGTGGCTTTCAAAAGTAATAAATGATTGAGCTTCAAACTAGCCCTGAGGGGACACATGGTGCATTGACAAAACATAAGTACTGTTATTATGAATCACTTTATTATAGATTTACATATAACACAAAATGACTTGAAGTGATTTATTGAAGTGGTTGGTGTTCCTGCAGGAGAAACAAATCATAAATAAGAATTCTTTGATAGCTCAATGGTCTCCCCTAGATGGGAATGAGATTAAATGGAGACCTTAACTGAAGTCTCCACCAAGGTTCTACAGCAAGATTTTTAGTGCTACAGATTTTGCCCCTGTGATATGAATTAAAAACACCAAGACTGAAATCTGGGCAGAGATTTCAATATGAACTTAAATATTTCGCATCTAATTCCTGCAAGATAAAATGATCAGAGATATGCTGTCCATATTCATATTATAACTCTTCATATATACTTCATATAACACAATATGATACTCACTGTATCTCATTTGTGTATTTCTTCTCAAGAACTTTAGAAAGAAACGTTTTAAAGTGGCATAACACATAACTGGATCTCAAATAAGTCTACTGAGATATGAACAAGCGAACAAGCAAAACATTTTCCCTCTACATTAATATAGCAAAACCAAGTCAGTCCATCCTGAATTACCTGTAGATGTTCTTTCATAAAATTACTTGAAAAACACAAATTACAAAGCAACAGTTCCACAGTTTTTAATTAATATGCACATATAGTCTGCCCTAAAAGTGTGTCAGACAAATCAATGTTTCTTACTTCAAATATGGGAAAGAATTCTGTTTGAACTAGCTCAAGCCATGTGAGAGAGCAAGTGACTGAGAGCTTTTTAGTGAGGCTGTTTTACTGCAATAGATTCTTCTAGCATAGCCAAATGGTTATGGGTTAGTTATGGGTAGTTATGGTTACCTATTGGTTATGGGTAACCATAACTGACCAAAAGCATCTCTTTTTTTAAAGTAAACAGAATATTTTAGGATGCTTGTAAATTGTGTCACTGTACTCTAGTATAAACAGATATTTATCCTACAAATTGCACTATTATGGATGGTCTATTATTGAGTTTAGTCTATAGCTGTAATGATCTATTTATTTTTCATTTTTTAAGAATCAAAAGTTCTGTAAGAATCTTTCTGTGACAATAAAGAAAAGTGTAAAAATGTTTCAAGTGAAGATGTTTAAGTTCTCATTAAAGTTCCCATGAGAGCTTTGGTTTGATCCAGTCAAGGTAGACCACGTTCCCACCAAACGCTTCGCTGCTCACTTCTAAATCGCCTGTTCAACTTTTAAACTCTATTTTCCAGAGGTGCATATATCTTGACAAGGCAACCAGAGTGACTTTTTACGTTCCATTAGGTCCTGTCAATAATACTGGGCTAAAATGAAAAATTAGATTTCAGAGCAGGTCTGTGAAGCAGAAGAATGCTGGGTTATTGTAAAAACGCCTTTTTGGCCTAGAAACCCCCAACAGAACCTAAAAACGCACTCAACAGAGGGAGACATTTTCCAGCCCTACGGTAGCATCTCAACATTTCTACCTATTACATGATGAATGAATGGCCTTATGTGAGCTAAAATAAAGCATGTACTAGTTTTGGTTGCCTAGAACACAATTTCTTTCCCTTCAAAGCTTGTTTGGTGTTTGGACTACTAACTAGGGATGAGAATCATGAACGGCTTCTTGTTTAGAACAGGTTTCAATAATTCTTTCATGACATTCAGTTCCATTAAGGGTTCTTATGTGGTTCCTGCATTCTGCTACCAACAGAACACAAAATTAAAACATACATTACACTGTTTCCTGTTTGCTATTCAGCAGTGCAGCCACTAATGAATCTACAAAACTACAATTAAAATGATTATTGAACAGTAAGCTTATGTTATGACTCAATGTTTTGAGAGAGAAAGACTAGGCACAATAGAATAGACCGCACATCTTTTCATTGTATTGTCCTCAGATGTTTCATTTATCAATACAATTGCATCATTATGAAATCACAAACTTCATTTCCTGTTATTCCCATTTTTCCTGCTTACCCTGGAGTGTAAACACGAGCTCCTGACCAACAGTATGGTTTCTGGTCAGGAACAATGTATGTTGTGCTTTATTAGCCCTTCTATTTTCCCTGTTGGATGAAGCACACCAATTTCACTACACATGGTTATAATTGGTAGTTTTAAATGTGTGTGTTGCTTAAAACATCCACGCTGTGTTAATTTCTCTGTCATTTACTGTTGACTACAGATTAAATAACGGTTAAAAAAAGAAAATATAATAACGCTCTTCTAACTCTTTTCATAAGTTACTAAAGCTCCATTGTTTTCCTTCAGCACCGACAGTTTTATCAATTTTCTCTGTGTGTTATAACCTTTCCTTGACACAGAGGCTAGAACGTCCCACAGAGACGGCACGCAATTGAACTCAGCCCAACCTTATAACGATACTTATTGATTTCTGTGCTGATGTGAATCAAGAGGGACGAACACATGACAAAATAAAGCAGAATGGAATATTGGTTTATTGGTACATGACAAGGCAAAAGTAGTGTTCTGAATCGATATGTAGCTTACACACAACACGGACGGGTCCTTTTTAAAGATGCAGTTTAATAATCATGAAGGGCAAAACTGCATTGAAGATGGAACCATATGTCTGGGTTTTAACAGCCCTGATTCTGTACTAAACATTCTTCTTGGATTTGTCTTCTTGGATCTACAGCACATGCTATTAATGTTGGACCCGGAAACGTATGGCCTGAGGCTGATTCTGAACTGGTTGGATGAAGAACGCCTGATTCGCAGGAAATTACTGGCTTGAGCTATCGATTTGCTTTGTTTTCATTATAGCACAGATGTATGTTCTACCTTTCTGGCACCTTCACTAATCATATTCCAAACATTCCATGCTTTCGTTTTGTTTTTTTTCCGTAGATTTTATTTTCTGGGACAAAATGGCTATGCCTTACAATAAGCTTCTATATTCTGTTAGTTAATGCGACAGCTAAAATAGGAAGACAAATGAAATTTTGTTCAGCTTGGTTAGGCATTCTGTAACAGTTTAGATTATAAATATTGGTTGTCTGCAGAACAAACACGAATTGAACATAACCAATAGTATAATTTAAAATGCTAAACTATACTAACAAATGAGTTTCATTGTAAGTTCAAGATATGTAATGCGATGACAAATAACAAACAGAACCTTATTGTTTATTAAAATAAAATTACTCATAAATAATAAAAAAGCCAGTCTGTATATTATACACAAGTATACTATACACAATGGCATAAACACAATGCTTAAACTTAAAGTTTGATTCCATTGTTTTCAAATTCAAATCACACTATAGCAAACATTATCATGGTCTTGTTCTACATCTACTCTTACCTTTAAGTTGCTGTTATGACCTATCAACAGCATTGACTGTGTGCTTACAAAACATTGGCCAAGCATTTATGTCTGCATTTTTTAACATAAAGAATTTTTCTGTCCCAACACAACAAAACTGCTGAGAGCGATTAAATCATGGCATATTTCTGACATTTGTTTAGAAAGCACCAATCACTGTGCATGTACTCCTTTACTTTAGCTGATACTGAGGAAGTCAGGAAAATGTGGGGAGAATGAGAAATGAAAACTGCAGTTGAATTTGTAATAGTGTGAGGTGCAGGGTTTGTGACAAAGGGCTTAGAAATGGTAGAGTCAGATGACTTCAGCTTTAAATGGGAGAAAATAATACAATTATGAATGCAGAAGGAGAGTAATTCAACTTGAATCCTAATCTCTCGCTCTTCTTTCAGGCTCTGCAATTTACTCCTACCTGGGAAGAGAAATACCAGAATACACAAGTCAACAGAACATAAAATGGCTATATCTGTCTCGACAATAACATCTAGCAATTAAAATGGTAATAGGAGCAGTTAGCTACAAGCTAGCCATACTTATAACTCACAGCACACCAACTGGTCCACAATGCAGTTTGTTTTGGACAAAATCACATTCAGACTGTTAGATTGTTACTGTGAGATTGACATAGATTGATCCACATATCCAGTCTACAAGGTAAAGTGACTCCAACTAAACCTTATATTAAAAGGATCTGATGCCACTAACAGTGTTTGCCTTTCTTTTGTAAGGCTTCATGTTACTTCCAGGCAGACTTTTGCAAATACTGTAGCTAGCCAACCGATCTTCCAAAACTTGTCAGCTTTGTTTGCAGCATGCATCAGATGTTCAGTTAATGAACGATGGGCTTTCCATTTCGTGTAAGTTTTCCACAACTTTGTCTGACTTTAACAAGGCTGCACCTGGTCTCACACTTACGTCAACAGTCCTGACAAACAAAAACACGACTCTACAGCACTACACCTTGTTTTCTTACAGGCAATTTCTGTGAGCGCTGCACCAATTTATCCTCAGCATATCTAGTGCTCTTAATAAAGTAAGCTGTTACCTGCGAGAAAAGCTCTTAAACTGCTGCTGACCTGTGCTGATGTGTTCGCAGAGGCAGAGAATTTTCCTGCGGGGAGGAAGTGCGACTGCGAGGACATAAATTGGACTTCCTTACAGTCTCCGACTCTGAGAATACCGCACACCCTCTGGCACCAATTACTGCCTCTGCTAACGCTCATCAACAGCTAGGGCCCATGAGAATGACTTTGTTAGAACAACTTTTGAGTCTTTCAATACCACTCAAGCACTGATTCCCGGACACAGAAGCCTGCCGCAGAAGTTCAGTCGCTTCCCGAAGGCTCTGCTGTGCTGAGGATATTCAACTATAACTTTGTATCCAATACTGAGGTGTTCCAAAATGTTTGATCCACTTCAGCCTTACGTCAAGCTAAGCTCATCAAAGGTGTAGACAAAGATCAAGTCGATTTTGTAATTCTCTGGATTAAAGATCAACTTTCTAATTCTCAGGCATACAAAAAACGGACAGAAAAGATAAAAGGAGAAATGCATTTTTCCTTGTTTGAAAAGAAGCAATGTTGCATGTTTTAAACATAGAGCTGTGCTCACGACATCATTTAATTATTCCGATTAAGGAAGTTTTTTTTTAACCTATATATATATATATTACAAAAATTTGTCACAAAACAACTGATTTAAATTTTCACACGAGAAATAAGTAATTGTCTCCAATTCCTCCAACAGACATTATGCAGCCTCAGACAGAAAATTCTGGTGATTTTCAGGTTATGGAGGAGCAAAGCTATAATTTTTGGGTTATGGTGCATAAAGAGGCAACCGTAGACAACATTTGACAGATGGCAAGAGACTTCCACACTCTCATCGGTTATTTCCATGATAAAAATGATAAAATGTTTTTATTTTTATCATTTGAATCTCACAAACTGCAAAAGAAGCTGTAGATGTAATATTCATGTCTAATTTGAACAGCTATGGTGGGTGGTTTGAAAATAATAAACAAACAAAAAATGTCCTGTGATTCTGTGTTCTATGTTTTGTAATCAAGACTCTATACAGCTGAATCTGAGCACATACCCAGCAGATTCCAATTTAGTGTGACTCTGATTTGAATTTGATGTCAATTCTAATGCTATCTTGAGTGTGAATCTGACTCTTCTGCTGAGTTTAGGTATGATTCATCAGGCTTAATCATTGAGAAGGCTGAAGTGAGTGAATGAGTTTTACAGCAACACAGTGCTTCACCACAGCTTATAGTTCATTATATAGCGATGGCACACATACACATTTCAAGTTGAAGATTTTTAAACTGGGTTACTGCTTTGCCTTGGGAGTGAGTATGAACTTTGGAGATATCTATAACAACTGTCATGAGTTCAGAAAAGAGAACATTTTTCAAACCTTTTCGGTCAATTACTAGTCAAAACCCACCAGTATGTCTTGTATTTTAAAGAAAGGTATAGCACCCACAACTTACTTCTCCACCACACACACACACACACACACACACTTACACACTACTCACTATAAGAAAAAACTGCCTGTAAGGGATATTGGACATAGTTGGGAGGTTGGATATGTGCGCACACTCAATAGCCCTGTTCCAAAACCTAGTGAGCTGCCTACTGATCAAAGGCTGTTCAACACTTCTAAGGTACATTCCAATTTCCAGGGCAGCACTGTGTGTGTCCCTAACAAAAAAGCCATCCTATAATGCATTGCAACAAGCATAGCAAACTGTCAATTATATTTGAACATTTAATTATATTTATTTTTATTCAATATCAAAGGTACCAATAAACAAACTTAAAATCACTATATCCCATTGGTTGTGTGAGCTATGTGTGTATGTTTACTTGAGTACAGCTTTGTAAACTTGTTAGCATGTTAATGCCAAACACTGTTGGAATCAGGAATGAGTCCAGTCGCCAATGTACGTCACAAAAAAGTGCTATTTGTGTGGCACGTATAGACTGATCAGTCATATTTCACGTAGGCAGTGAACAGCAAGCAGGTTTTGAAACAAATGCTAATGCTTCACTAAACTAAAGGTTGTCCACATCATCAACAACAAAATAAAAAATAATACTTTGAATGAATCAGACAAATCATCCACCTGATTCATTAAATGCCATCAGTCCTACTCTAATTCACAATATACAACCCTGTCCATCGAAGGAGGTCTATATTGCAGGATGCTATAGTTAAGGCATCTGTAACAGCAGGTTGCTAACTACCCGCCAGTGTCCAAAAACTTGTCCACAAATCTCAAGTATCAGCCAGAAAAGCTATGCAATCTCTTAAAGAAAAGGCTGGTCATTTAGTTACAGTGCAAATGGCAAGAAACTTAAAAAAAATGAGAGGGATAATAAAAGGTTGTGTTTAGACAGACAGCATGATTTACCCTGGAACTGCAGGGAAAATGCTAACACATTTGAGTGGTATTCTATGAAATACTTGCAGCCAGAGTTGAAATGTGCTCAGAACAGATTATACAGACACAACTGCAGTCTAGAATGAACTAGAGTTCTCAAATAACCCTGAAGTACTTTAATAAAGGATTAGCAACAGCTGTTTTTTCACTGGCATGCAATGATCTGTTTGTAACACTCCGGTCAAAAGAGTTTTATACATTTTTGTGCCATCTGCATAATATATTTCATCTGATTGACCTTAACAAACTAATTGAACAAACTAAACATGAAAATATAAATAATTATCTGTCCTCCAATATCTGCATTCTCTTGTTTTTAATAAGCAAAGGTTGACAATGTTGGGCATGACAACACAGTTATTCATTTATCCAGTAGTTAATTATCTAAAAATTAATAAAAGCTGCTAAAATAAATGTGTGTAACGTAGAAAAACTCATTAAGTCGCTCATTAAGCATTGACTAACTTTATCCATGCTGTTTGCTCCACTTGATTATTTATACAATGGAAAATGATCAAGTTATAATTAATCATTTAAAATTTGCA
Source organism: Yasuhikotakia modesta (assembly GCA_036877545.1). Taxonomy (NCBI): domain Eukaryota; kingdom Metazoa; phylum Chordata; class Actinopteri; order Cypriniformes; family Botiidae; genus Yasuhikotakia; species Yasuhikotakia modesta. The sequence continues at coordinate 97,432 of JBAJNP010000084.1, read as the reverse complement.
TAAGCCTGAGCACTCAAACAGATACAGCACAACAGGAATGGTCCTTAAAAGGCCAGTACAGTGTCTAGCATTGTCAGATTGTCAGGTTGCCAGAATAAAATGGCATAATTAGTTTGTACAGCATCCTCATTACAGCTCTTCATTACACACTCTTAGGCTGTCTACATTGCTCACTTCATCTGATTAAAGCAGATTACAATTGAAAATGATCTGAAATTCAAAGTAATTTCATCTTCATTTCACAAGCACAAATCAAACCGCCTCCCAGTCCTAAGCACAGTAGAAAAAGATCAACACTTAAAGATCACTTAATTTTTAAGAAAGGCATAAAATGTCTGCTGACAATCCTCCTAAAGGGTTATGTTGACTTAAATAACAAGATTAACATTATAAATAACAAAACTAAACAGGATACAGAATCTTAGTAGTAAATAGTATAACATTCCTCTGACAGATGGTCACCAATCAGCAGGGCAGAAATCATAAGGGTTGGAAAATGGCTGCTGGGATTATAAATTGTCCCACCTACCTGAAATGCGCCGGGGTGTCAGAAGCAGTGTGTGGATATTCCTGGAGGCAGCAGCTGGCCTACATATGCTCAACGCTGTTTGATTTGTCCGTAGCCGCTGCTTTTCTTGACGCTGGAAAATTCCCATTTCCTCTGGACTCATCCAGCTGGTCTCCAGGGCTAAAGTGTTGTTTAGATAAAACTGCAAATGAGAAAAGCAAGAAATTTCTGTGCAGTCAGAGAAGAGCAAAATGTTGAAAGACTCCCCTGAACATAAAGAGGTTATTAAATGCCCACAATCATATAGGTTTATTGCACTGCATATCACATTTAATATACACTGGAACTGCATTTGTAAGGCATATGAGGTAAGAAGTACCAGCAAAGCATTTCTAAACAGTTTATTTCCAACATTAGTGGCAAGGAAATATAACCACACTTTTGTGACAACAAGCCCCAATAACACCTGAACAGCAAAATAATTATACATAGAAAGATCATTTTAAGCACAAATGCAAGGGGGAACATAAAAAACTGTTGTTTTAGTCAACAACAAACAATATTTTTTAAATTGTATAAAATGACAACTTGCGCATTTAAGACAGTTAGTTTAGCTGTTTAAACAACAACCTCAGCTAAAGAAAACATTTTTAGAGATTTTATTTAATTGCACTTAAAAGTCTATAGATACTGAGATGAATGAAATATTGCCCTTATATGTAGCTTCTTTAAATAGATGGACTATAAATGTTTTTGAGAAGAACAGTGCTTACTTAAAATATGCTGGTACTTTAATAAACTAACGCTTTACCTTGTAGTCAGGCACACGTTTTTCCACCCAGCTCTTGCCATAGTGTGGAGGCAGGACTGTCCGGTACACTTGAGGGAACACTGGCAGCAGGTCCATTCCAGTGGGCTGGAAACCCAACATATGAGGTCTGGATGGCAAATCCCACTGGAAAAGGCAAACAGAAGAGGTACAAATTACACCACTGATTGGATCATTGCAGCTCCTAAGGAGACAGAAAAGAAATGTCAAATGTCCTATGGGGAGAGAAAGATCTCAAAAAATCATTTTGGCTAAGTGAAAATTTCTTGCACATCTTTCCCTGGAACATTATGGAATTTTTGCAAAAGTAGTTAGTAGTTTAATGCAATTCTATCCCATTCTACATTCGGTTTTCCACTAATTATAATAATTGCAACAGAACTTGCATGTGTCCAAGTCAATGCTTTTCTCATAATGTTAACTTCTCAGTGAAGGTTTAATTACTGCATGACGACCAGAATCAGGGCCATAGCAGTGAGCTGTTTGTTTACAATCAATAACTAGAGAAACCTCTACACCTCTTGTTAACAGGTTGTCAGTTGCAGGTAGATTTGGAAATGGACTTCTGTTTGTTACTCTACACTCATCCACTGGTAAAGACTGTGAAATGAACTGAAGCATCATATTGATTATTCAAAGATGGCATGAAAGTGATGCCAAAGGATAAACACGGATACTAAACCCTCCTAGTTAATTCCCAGTTGGCAAAGATTTATATCTGAGTCATACCCAGATGTTTACTTTTTAAACCTAAGTATAGGCTCCTTTACAGCTCTTAGCAGAATATTTAGAAAAAAAACTCTTGTTGTTAAGAATAATTTTTGCTCTGTGGAGCCTTGGAGTTGGCAGTATGGTTACTGTTACATTAAAGCTCTTGGTGTTATATTATATAAGTTCTTCTGATCAGTGTTGGTTTCTGTGCTATTTTAAACATCTATACCATGATGTTTAAAGCTTCAAAAACATGAAGCTAAAACCATAATTTGCTTCAACTGGCACAAAATGTTTAGGAATGTGTAGCAGTTGTTTTGGATGAGTTGTCCCACAACCTTGATATAAGCTGTTCTCACACAACTATCATTTAAATCCAATTGACCTAATTTAATTCAATGATTCACATTCTTGTAAATTATTTTTTTAACCTTCCCCTCCAAACATCTGCCATAGAGACCTCAATTCGCAATGGATAAAATACATTTTACATTTTTTCTTATTAAATATTTTGTTTCACCATATGTCACATTACAGCAGTAAAATTAGTCTCCCACAAACACACACACACGTTCATGATGAATCTGAACTGTTTGCAGTCTAACAATCACTGACAGAAACTTCTTCTAAAGGTCAAGATGCTAAAGGTCACTGAATCATACATACATATGGTAAGAACAACTTCTTGTTGACTTTCAATCTAGGGACGTTTTCTGCATACAGTATAAAGCTGTTTTAGTTTCCTCTGTGTTCAGAATAATATCCCATTCTAAAACGCTCAGCTCTGCATCAATGCCTCTCTGCAGTGGCAGTCAATCAAAGGCTTCTGAAGGCTGTCTGCAACTTCAAGTTTCTGTTTCAATAATACACTCCTTTCTCCCATTTGCCTCCCTCTTACTGGCACAGTATCAGTAAGTTCATGCTTGCTGTTTCCTCTAAACATTACTGCAATCATGTGAAAAGCACAAGGTCTACAGCGTCGTCAATGTGAGCTTTCTTCTCCTCACCACAGATTAAATGCCATGCTGAGTTTCAGCGGGTGAGGGAGGTGCAGTAGAACATTTCAGAGTGGTCCTCAGTACAGCGAGGGTGGTCCTTGTATTACAACTCTTGTTGTAATACAAGGATACTGTGGCAGAAGAGGGCAAGTGGGCAGAATTTAGCTTGTTCTGTTGGATTACGGTCCAGCATCTCAAAAAGTAAATATATAGTATTATAGTAAATATGACTTAATTCTTTGGCCAAGGAGAGAAACATGTAACAAAGTTTTCAAAACCTTTAACTATGACATTTAGTCTACTTTAAGGTTATACTGTGCTAAGGTAAGCAGGAATTTTGATGACAGTAGGAAGAGGTCCATATACACACCCAAACTCTTTCTCTGCTGAGAAAATGGATCAAAACATTGATGACTCAGAACCCATTTACACAATTTTTTTGTCCAAATTTATTTATTATTACTTTTTCAGAATGGAATATGCCTTTGACTAGCAATAGTAAACTTTAACATGGTAACAAGGGCCAAACACAGGACAACATTTTTGTCATTTACTAACCCTTAGGTCAGCCCAACCTTATATTACTTTCTTCTATGAAACACAAAAGAAAGTTTGAGTAATGTGAATACTGCTCAGTTTAATACAAACAAGGACAGTGAATAGTAACATTCTGCCTGAAGTTGTCTTTTGCATCAGCATACGTAAGTCATGAGATACATGAGTTTTGAACAAAACATTAATGCAACTCTTCAAACATTACCAATGATATACACCTGTAGTAAAAGTTTGCTATCAGTTATGTAATGGTATCTATGAAAACTATTATTGTCTCTCAAAAGTGGCGGGTCAAAGACGGACTTTAATAACACATAATAACACATAGCATCCCTGCCATGTATAACTAATCTGCAGTACGCTATATTGCTATTTGACTAAAGAACGAGCAATGCTTTGTTCCTCCTTCAGCTGATAAACTTCAAATGATGCCCCGTTACCTGGACACTTGGTAAGGTGAATTGACTGATGCTCGCCGGTTCTGCTGCTGCGCGTATCACGGGCACAAACGGATCGCAAGACATCTGCCATCCCGAGACCGTCTGAATCACCGGAGGAGGGCGAGAGGAAATGAGCACCGGAGGGGTAGCAGCAACCCTACACAGTCCGGAGGTGGTCGGGATCATCCAGAGCCACGGAGGAGCTTCCGCGCTCATGTGCCACAGCTGAGGCTGAGCTTTGACGCGCTGTACCGGGATCATTTCTGCCGCATCCTATATGGATCGGACGATAGATGGACTGAGATTGTGCCGAGCTGCCCGAGTGGACACTGGTCATAAAAAAAGAATAAATATTGCACATTAATCCGCACATCAGACTCATTTTAAAATGCAAGAACAAATAAAAAAACAATAATTTGGCTAAAAGTTACATATTTAAGAACATATTTCTAAGCACATAATTTAACACGAACAGTTGCATGAACGAAAACATAACCACAAACTTCGGAAACTGTTTTCTTCGGAAACAGATTTTAAAGAGCGTTCAAATACACGTTAATCTCGTTATATTAAGGTCATATAGATAAAATGATTCCCACTAAAGCACGCAAGCTCAACTCCCAAATTCTGCAGCCCATGCGCGACATTAAACAGGTGGATGTCAAGAAATATCACGAATGCTTTTCTATGTAATTTAAATGGAAAAAGTTATTCGTACTGTTGTTAGAAACAAGACGCAGGAAAAATCGCGTTCAAACTCACCTATGAGGTGCTTCAAAAATCCCGTTAGTTTAACATGATGTATGAGTCCTCTGGTATTGTGCTTGAAATAAATTAAAAATACAATAGGTACATTAAAAATGAAAGTAAGTGCAGATGTACGTTTCAAAGAATACCCGGTGAAAACGTGTCCAATGTGGAAATACACAGATCTCCGTGCGTGAGTTCACAAACCGTGAATCGCACTCCCCATGTGCGCGATCACACCAGTGGATTCTGCTCTCAGGAGCTCCGTGGGAATCACGTTCAGATCTGTCCGCTGTCAAGATGATGATCCTCCAGTATCCTCGTAGTGGTGTAACGCCCCTCCTAAAACGTCAAATTCATCACTCATCACATGAATAATCTTTTCATTTCTCATGCGTTTTTGAAAAACTTGTGCGTCGAAAATTCTTGTAGATTAATACATAGGATCGTGTGTTTGCGGCTTTAAAGTGCGCGTCCTGCCTATCCGGACCCGGTGCGTTTGCTATTCTGAGCGGATCTGCTGAGCGGGCAGCCCACTTCAGTGCGTCAGGGCGAGCAAAGACGCACGACTCTTACTCATATGATCTAATGAGATAATTACAAAATGGCCCTGTTGTGTCTTATCGGTATTAGTGTATTAATGGTGACAGAACTAACATTTTTTTGTGCTTTAAAATCTACATGAAAGGTTATTTTAACCCTCACGTTGTTTGGTTCTCAATAGAATAGCGTCATATAATAGCACGCAATAAACGAAATAAAGCATACTTAACTTTGATACTTAATAACTTACTAATTTTATGACAATAGAACATATACTTTTTGAGGGTCAACGGTTTATCTTTATATTGAGACATTTTTTTTTCCATTTAAAACAAACATTTGGTGTCCATTTTAATTGTTTTCCCTATCCTCTCATTTATGGGCCACAAATGATGTTAAGGAACATACTTAATGTGTTTCTAAATGTGAATATTGCTGTAATAAAGTTTCAAAAAGGCCCTGGTGAAGTATACAATACTCCAAAAATGTGCAACCTGTAAATAAACAGTAGCTAATATTATTTGCAATTCTCCACGCTCTGAGAAAAAGAAAAGGATGCCTCACAGTGCCACAGAAGAACCATTTTTGGTTATATGGTTTCATAAAAAACTTTCATCATCTACAGGACCTATCTGTCACAAAAGTTTCTTTGTAGTGGAAAAGGTTATTTAGACTAAAATGTAAGAAAGAAATGCTTTTTTAAACAGCCTTTGGTTCAAATGGTTCTTTGGCAAACCAATCATGGTTCTTCTATGACCCTGCTGTAAATAACCTTTTAAGAACCATTATTTTTAATAGTGTACCATGGTAAACAAACAGCACATGTATTGATTAGGAAATCCCCCCACAAATACGTACATTTACATTTATTAATTTTACAGACATATTTATCCAAAGAGACAATGTACTGAAGCTGTTCATTTTATGAGTACATGAATTCCCTGGGAATTGAATTCGTGGTTTCTTTCATATACTTCACAAGTTTCATAAATATATCCACACTTTCTGTATACTGTGTCAACCGACTTGTCCATCATTGAGTTTTTGTAAATTATTTATCATTTATGATAATGTTGGCCAGCTCAAATCAATATATAACTAGAATACAGGTCATTGAATTCCAGCTACAAGGAATAAAAACCTCAACAACTGGGCCAGAACCCACAGTAACCCCTAAGAGATGACTTCCTAATTTTCTCCAACAAAAATCCTAATTTTCAAAGCTGTTTGGTCTTTCGCCTCAGGCTCTCCCTCTGTTCTGTTTTGTGTCCTTTTTAAAATGGATCTATGGCTGTAATTAAGGAGCATTTCCCTATTCATTCATTGCCCTGGATTGGTTGAAGAGAGAGGCTAAATACTCAGGGCTGTCTGTGGAACGAAATATGGCTTTGCTTGTCCGGCTTTGCTAGTCCCGTGTTGACAGAGACTATTTAACTGGGGCTGTTTTGTTGTGATTTTGGGGTCTGTCATAGAGGGAAAAATCTGGATTCAGAAACTGAATTTTCTAACCATTTCTGATTGGTTAACACCTTAACCTCAATCAGACATTGCATCTAATGCTTAAGGCCAGTTTTACTTTACATTCAGTGAGCATATGGAAAACATGTCAGTACATTCAAAGCATTACAAAAAAAAAATAGTTGCCACAATCACCAACTTGGTTCCCTGAGCAACAAAAAAATATATATACTTTTAGGAAAGAATTGGGACAAATTAGGTCACATTGGTCACACCTAATGATCTTTCTGCAAATAGCCTATCTGCCCTGTAACATTAGCCGCCAGTCTTATCTGAATAGGGCTAACGACAACCCTCATGCCTGTCAAGATAGTTGTTCAATTACATTAAAAAACAATTAGCATCTTAGCATTGAAAGTAGTTATCTTAACCAGGGTGCTTGAGCTGACACATGCCCCCCAGCTTTGAAGCATACTGCACTGGCATTAAAAGGCTTTGGGCTATTTATTCAGAGAAATCTGAGCATTTAATGGTCCTCACAGCTGGACTCATGATTATACTAACAGAGTGCACATGGAAAGGTTAATTACAGGGTCAAGCTGATGTTTTTATGGACCAATATTCAGTTTAACACTCTTGTATGAGTCAAGATTCTGTTATACACATTAGAAAGTATTTGTCAGAACGTTTCTAATAAAGTAATGACTGTTTCAACCTGTTTCCTGAAATCTTCTTCAAAACTGGCTAAAACAGCACATCTGCCAAAGATAGCCACTGCTTTCACTAAAAGTTATGAAGGCAAAAGTGTTAATTTTGTTTAGAATGAATGAGCCATTGCATGGGTTTCCGACTATTTCAGGATTTGGAAATCATTTACATATGTGTTCTGATGATTCACAAACATTTGTTAAAGCTCACTGGGAACATAATGAGAAGTGCTTCTTCTGTTTTGTCTGTTTGTTGTACTAGATTCTGGGACAGGAATATTCCCATACTTGGTGCTGTATCTCAAAAGTGCTTGTTCATACCACAGCTGCCTCAGGCATAGAGAAATTGATCTACCGTCTCTCCCGTTCGGAATGTGATGGTGCACCCGCAATTCTGGAATGGAAAGAGAGAAGCGATGGAGTGAGAATGGTGTTGTGGTTTAATGGTTAAGGAAATATTTTTCCCAAAAACACCAATTATTGTTGGTACTCAAACTTTTGTAAGTTTGGTAACAAACTTTTGTATTGTGGACATTCTGCTAAACTTTATTGTGTTTGGGACGTCATAAGTTGGGTAAATAATGACAGCACAATGTAAAGTGAAGTGCTGGCCAAGTATAGTGACCCATACTTGGAATTTGTCCTCTGCATTTAATCCATTCAGATTAGTGTGCACACATATTGGAGCAGGGAATTGTAAACACACTGCCAATTGTGAAAACACCCCAGGAGCAGTGGGCAGCACTGCAGAACCCAGGGAGCAACTGAGAGGAAGGGCCATGCTCAGTTGATTCCTATCAGCACTTGTAATCAAACCAACAACCTTCTGGTTACAAGTCCGACTCTCTAACCAGAAGACCACAACTGAACCAAAATGTTTTGAGGACCACAGATTTACAGTGTTTAGGGGAGCTACAGGAAAAATTCAAGAAAATCAGCCTAGTAATGGCAGCTGTCTGTCTAATATACATAGAGAAATTATGGGATACTTACTGAAAAGGCAATCCATCATTTATCACTATTGTGCCCTTGAGCAAGGTGCTTAACCCAGGGTAATTCAAGGGCATTGACCCCGCTCCTACATTTTAAACATGACTGTTTTGCATTAGTGCTTCTGTAATCTTCTGAAATACTGAACAACCTCTATTAAAAATATATTGTGTTTGACCACAGGTCCATCAAACGTGACTGAAAATGAGATTGTCTTTAGACAGTTTTTTTTCTTCTTTTTCGAATGTGTTAAATACGAAGTACAGGTGGTTGAACAGCAGTGTGGTGTGACAGGCAGACAGGAAGCATTCTCTTTAGGGAATAGTTATAGCAACTCATGTGACACCTTCAAACACCATAATAAAATAGATAAATTTATGTGTGTTTAACACCAAATGTCAATCATCAACTAATTTATCTCTTTATCTTCTTGAAACTTTAGGGAAAACGATCACAAATGTGTCATAGATATATAATCTGCCTATGAGTGACATTTTATTCTTGTTCTTATTCTATTTTCATGTCAGAGTTTTGTTGATGGTCCATGACAAAGTCTGTCTGTAAAAGTAAGTGTTTGTTTTTGAGGTTCAATTAAACATAAGGGACAGATGTGTTTGGGAAATGTGTTGTGTGCAGATAACTACTTTAACAGTCGTCCATATCCCCTGCCACTTTGAACAAATTGCAGCCCAGCTCTGTTTGGAAAAAGCAGGCGTTTTTGAAAGTATACAGGTCAGACATGAACTCACTTTATACAGCCAGCTGATGTTCCAGTTGAGTGGTTCTTGACTTTGAAAAGAAAGGTGAGACCATTACCATGTGGACAGACAGATTTTAGAATTAATATATTTAGAGTGGGAAAAACACAATTTTTAGCCATGCAATAATGAAACGTGGATAATAATGATTGAGCGTAATTATCAAAGTCAAAGGGTGACAGTTACGTGCTTGTGTGTTTGCTCAGACCAAGCCGAATGTCCATACTAAAATCAGGGGATTTATGTCTGGTCAGCTAGCCTTGCTTATGGTAGATTTGGTTAATCAATATCTTCTTCTTGAGTTAGTTAGCCTGGTTTGGAGCAAAAGAACACCAGCATCCAAAGTACTTGGACCAAGTGATCCAGACAAGCCAAAATCATTCCTGACATAACATTATTTTCCTGACAAAATACAGACAGTGTTCCATTACAGTTGAATTGGCATGTAATTTAATCTGTTAATAACAACCAAAGTTATTATTCTGCAGTAAGCAGAAAACAATGTTCCCAAATCACAAATTACCACCAGTTCTTACCACAGAGTTGTGGTTCTATCAAATGAAATGTGTACCTGCCTTTATTACTTACATTTTTGTGGGGTGGGGTATTAATTTTCTTACAACAAAAATCAACACAAAAATGATTACTTAGGATATTGTTTCAATTGGTAATGTAATCTCATTTTTTATCATGTTATTCTTTTAAATATTTTTCTTTTGTAATATTGGAAAGTTTAAATATCTTTTTTATATTACAACACAATTGAGACATGCCAGATATTAGCACCCAGTTCCATATTAGCACCCAAATGTTCTAGTTCTTCCCTTTTGGCACTTCATTCCCCCACTCTACCTCACACACTACAGTCAAGGCGACTCTATCATAAAGCCAATGTGGTCCATTTCACTCACAATTACCCATGATGCCCTGTGGACAGAACCACATCTGTGACAGCTGATCTGTGTGGGAGATCTTTTTCTGGAATTGGCATTCGAACCCCATGAGTCTCATAAACGCTTAGATCAAATCTTCTTCCTCAGTCCAGGTTCTGTCACACTTCATCTAGAGAATCAGACATCTGCTCAACCTGCAAACCACAGAACATTTACTAACATGCTGTTAAGTCTTAACTGAAAACAAAACTGTGAATGTGGAGAAATAGCCTTCCTAGACTGGTTACAATCACAAGTCTTTATTGACACTACCACAGTACGTTGGTGAATATGTAGTTGTTTTTATAGATCTCTATGCAGCCAAAACATCTAATCCTCCAGTTCATATTATGCTGATGATTTAATTTAACATTTTTCCTGCAGAATAAATTAGTGCAATGTTTGTGCAATGTTACATCTGACTAGCCAGTCTATGGATTTCTGGTCTGCCAAAGCAAACTGAAGTGAGATCTGACTGTATGATCTTAATTATTACTTTTAGTTGTGTTTAAATGAAGCTCCAGCAGCAGAAAGTGTTTATAAATTAATTTTTTATTTGTAACAATAATAAAGTTCAAAATGCTGATATTTATAGGTACACTCAGTAATTTATGTTTTCATTTAAATGTTTTACGCTACGAAAGAGGAATACTTGAATAATATGTTTTAAATCACATTCACTGACATGGGAAAGTCATTTCAGAATCCTTATGAAAGCTGTTTTATTTTACATACAGCAGGTTGTCTTTGTTTCAGTAACCCCTCGTGGACAAAATGAATTATGGCTGACCTTGAATAGCCTATTTCCACAATGACATCAGTAACTGAAAACAAAAAAGAATGACTGAGTGTACCCTTAAAGACAGCGTTTTAAAAACATCTTGTTATTATATCAAATCACATGTAAAGAAATTTAAACCAAGTCAAAAATGATAAAAACACTTTCAAGGTTTGAGTACTTTAAAAAGTACTAAGCGTATATTTAGATATTTAAAGTCATTAAATTGAAATGAAATGTTACCAGGCATCTATGCAACTTTAGAGATAGAAGTTTCCAGCACCCACACGTGTGATTTAGTTGCTAATCTTTTTTTGTTTTTATGACTGGACAGTCAAACTGACATTTCCCAATAAATCAGACCTGACAGCTCAAATTATAAACCACAATTATACACTTATCATTGCAAATCCGGTTTAAGGAGATGGTTTTGAACACTGATCTGTTATGTACCTTAGTGATTCTTGATCATTATTAAGCAGATAAAAAGTTATAGAATTGCACCTTAAAATTTTTTAAACCTTGAAACATTTTTTCAGTTTCTAAGGCAATGACACTTATGCAATTTTAATTGTAACCTGACCTCCACTTTTCCTTGTCTTGTTTATATTTTCTGATTCAAATGTGCCATCGTTTCTACTGCCATAAGCTTAAACGCGTTCATCCCCTTTTCATGTAGCAGAGCAAAATTTTGTCATTTCAACTGATTGAATTCAGAGCTTGTTATACAGGAAAAGGTCCGTCTGGAACAAGATGTCCTGCCTTGCTTATTTGCAGGAACAAACAAGGAGCTTTTGGAGAGACTCCCAGATCTAAATAAACTCTGAAACCACACAGGTGATCAGGTTTAGTGCAGGCAGCTCATGGTTTTGCCTGTATGCTGCTTTAATAAGCAGCCTAATTTAATGAGATAATTGGCTACGTGCATTTCTCTGTTCTTCCTTCGGCAGCGTGGGAGCAACTAGCATCCCATTAGCTGTCTCTATTCTAAATGCATAACATTGGAAATATATTCAGCTGATGACTGCCTTCGTCTCATGTCTCACGAGCTCTTGGGCAAGGCAAATTCAATTTCTGTGCCATAAAAATGCTTCTGAAATAATCCAATCCCATTCCAGCTCATCTCCTCACTGCCTGCTCTTTCAGACAAACGCTGCTGATGCTGAATACAAAACGTAGGCTTTTTATTGCTCCTCTATTCCTGTGCATCAGGCATCAAGGCGACTGAAGGCCCAGCATGTAGGAGCCTGTGATGAGCCTCTACGGCTGAACAGACGTACCTCAGGAGCTTAGCCCTGGAGATCAATAATGTTCTCCTGGAGAGTCAGTGTCCCACTTTCTGTGGAGACACTACTTTAATCTTCTAGGAAAACCATAATGCGTTTGTCCTGCCCCTCATATTAGCATTCAGTTGAATGATGAATTTTTTCATTGCCGAATGGTTTTCCAACAAATGACACACATTACTATCAACCCATGTGACATTCCTCATACATCTTAAAAGCAACTTAAAAGGCTTTATGTTCAAACTGACTCGAGCAACAAATGATGAAAATCAGCAGATAAATATATTTGGAAGGAGAACTATCATGTAAACAAACAAAGGTATTACTTAGCGCTGTCACCATACAGTGGTAAGGCTGCTCTCTATATTTACCCCATATTTTGATGCCTGTCACCATGACAACACCCTCTTTCAAAGTTCAGCCCCAACTCTATCATAATGTCTTCGCCTCAAAGTGGTAATAAAATCACTTAAAAAAGAAAAATGACACTTTAGATTCTAAAACAGGATAAATGCACAACAGACAACTAAAAGCTGGAGGCTTTATTATTAAAAAGTCAGTGGGAGGGGCCAGAATGCAGGTCTCAGCCTGGGAACACAACAATATATTATATTTTGTGTTCTTATTGCTCTGTTCCACTTATGGGTTTTGCTGGCTACCTAGAAAGCATTTTTAAGCTTCTTAGGTCCCAGGTGCCAGAGCAGTTTGAAACAGTAGGAAGCAAAATTATGTCGCCTTATAAAACACCTAATTTTGGACAAGATCCTATACTAAGAATATTAAGCGTCTTAAGTGTTATTTGCATATGCACTTAAGTGTTGCATATGCAAATAAAAACATACACATTTATAAAACATCAATTCCATCCCCAGTTTGTAAAAGAACTTAAACTACAATAAAATTTGTGTACTATATGGTACTTCTCCTCAGGATACTCTGGCGGAGGGACGGTGTCCTGTAAATTATGCTTTAAATTACAATAAAAAAGTAAACATTGTAAACAGTACCATCAATTTATTATTTAACTTTTATATAACTTTTACGTTTTAATGTGTGGGAGACTGTGCTATGTTTGTGAATATTTTGTTATATAAAATAAATATTTTAAAATTTGAATTCATATTTTAATTATGTTGATATGCTAAACTTTGCCTGTATTAACTGTCTATAAGCCTCTATTGTCTGTATTGCAAGTTCAATTAAGCATTAATTAATTAAAAACTGTCTTTGTTATTTAAGGTTATTTGAGTTGATACACTCTCTTTGATTTCATACAGCAAGACTTACAGTATCAGAGATAGTGCCACAGTCTCACCTCACAGCAAGAAAGAGATAGTGGCCAATACTCCAGTTACAGTGGGTCACATAAAGTCATAGCAGGTCACAGAGGGTTTTTCAGATCATCAGGAGGGATCAGCACTTACAACGCGCCCAGTGTACTGCAGACACAGTATCAGCATTTATGTTTATTTATATTTTGCCAGTTTTTAAGGGATGTAATGTGCTGGTTTATACAGAAATGCATTGATGTTCACAGAAAATAGATATGGGGATATTTTTAGTACCCACGTAATTTGTGTCTATGTTGATGAATTGTACTGCACTGCAACAAGATACTCCACAGGAGACCTATAAACCTATACACAAAAGTAATCATTTGGGTAACAAGAGAGCCAGCTACTGTAACTTTGCAAAGCTTTTGTTCATCATTGGTTATGTAAGAAGATACCAATTGTATTTTTAGATTTTTAGAAGAGTGTTATGCATTGCTGATACAACAGATATCAGGATTATTTGAGAGCTTGTAACAATATCCATTAGCAGTTTTGATGGCTAACGTAACAATATCAAAAAGGTATTTTGGTAGTTGACAATTTCTGCTTGCTCAGTTTTAGCTTGCAGAGATATGATACACAAATTCCAATTACAGCAACACTTCCTCAGCAAAAACAAAATATGTGTGTGTTCTTCTAAACCCAATGGACAGTGTGTGTGATCTGTAGCAAATGTTTACACTGAGCATTCGGCTTCACTTGAGTGGGATTCAGTTTAGTGGTTCCGGCAAAAAGGTCCTTGCTATTTTAAATTAGAGTGGATGTTTGGCTCAGTGAATTTCCAAGCAAGTAAAAAGAATCTTTATTTACTCACGATAGCAGCATTGCGCTGTCGTGGCAGTGAACCCCTCGAGTGCTGTTGAAAAGAAACACGCAACGTGTCACACAGACTGATTCTTCAACGTCCCTATATTCATCAGAACAGCCGAGAGCCTTTTCTGCTTCACTCAGATCAAATAAAGCTCACCAGAGGTAAAGCTAGAACAAGAATCTGTGGCTGCTGTTGTTTTTGTTGAAGCTGTCGATGCATTCTTTTTGTTCTCAAAGTATATAATCGCACACCTTGTTTTGTTTGCATTGCTTCAACTCCCTGGATAGCCCTCCAAAGTCCTTCAAAGCGCAACTTCCCAAATGTTTTCTGAACGTTACCCTAGCTGGATGCTTTAAAATGTTCCAGACGGGAAAATAATGGCGTGTTTATTTTCAAGGCTTATTTTAAAAAGCCGCTGTGTAGACTTTTTAACTTTAATCATTTGTAATGGTACTGAAATTTTGAATTAAATTCATGTTTATATACAAACTGTCGCTATTTGCACATAAATTACCCCAGAAGAATTGAATGAACACAGTTTTATCACTTTTGTGGTAAACTGATTACAGGATTTTTTTTTAAATAATTGCAATATCTCCTTTTGGCAGCTTGTTATTTATGTCTAGACTTCTTGCTGGCAATTAACTCAACGATGCTTCAGATTCTAGAGTAAGACAAGCTTGCGGCGTCACAGAGTATCTGACCTGCTTATTTTCACTTACTGTGCCAATGTGTTTCCAATTACTAGCAAGATAAGTGTTAGATGTTTTGTTATACAGGTCAGGTATGTGACAAACATGTGTTAGTCAAAAATCGAAAACATCTTTGTTTCTGTAGCTCAACCAGTAGAGCTTAATGCTAGTACAGTAAGGTTAACAAGCGTATGTCCCAGGAAACACACAACTTAAAGTGTTTCAGTAAGGACACTGGTAATTGATGCCTTATCTATGTGTTCTATCACTTACTGCTCTCAGTAGAATAACTGTAATTGTGTCATGAAAGCCTGTCAGTTCATATAAATGGCTTAATGAATTGCCATTTCCAACATGCTTCATTGACGTTCTAGTTTTTATCAAAAGTGAACTGTTTATGTTTCCCTGTAAGTGAAAATGTTCAGAAGTTCCCTGACTGAGGAAAAAAGCTCTAGCTTTTGAACACACATCACATTGTAATCACGACTTGTAAACAGCAACTTGCCAGGAGGACTTGAAGCATAGATGTGATAGGTTAACAGAAATTAATTAAAACGTTAAAACTGAAGATTTAAAAGCAAAGTGTTAAATTGAGTAATAAAGTTCTTTTTGAGCTTGAATTGAATTCAGTTATGGGCATTTACAGAATTGAAATGAAAACGTTAATTATAACAGCTTTTATCATTTGAAAGCTTTCTTTAAGTCATAATCTAAATTCCTCACAAATTAACGTTTATGTATGAAAAGGAAGCAAACCTAAAAACATTTATCAAACATTTCCTCTGAAATTGTACATAAAAACAAGACAAATTAAAGGACTTTCTGCTTTTAAATATCTCTTCTGGTTGTGCCAAACAGGATTTGTGTTATGTTATGACAGACAGAGTGGCTTCACATACAGCCGTAATATCACTCCCTTCCACGCCAGCTCCAGTCAAAGTGACACGTCTGACTGACCTCAGAGGAAGTGAAACTTAAAGCTGCACCCCATCCACTGGCCACACATCCACTTCGACAGCATGGCCTCTGTGTGACTGCGATAACATGAACTTTGATCTAAATCCCTGCTGTGTTTAAAAGATGCCGCTCCAGTCGTAGAAAGTTGAAGGAAGTCAGTGAGTTGGAGCAGAAGGGATGGAAAACTGGACCTCTTTAAGTCCTGCCTACTGAACCATTTATGCTACCTCAACTGCTCAGTGTTTGAAGTGTTATATGTTGAAGGCATTTGCATTGTCAGGCTCATCTTCTGAATCACCTTTGCCATAGAAAAAAACTTGGACATTAAGACTTAAGATTTAACAAGTAATGCGTGACCTTATTCATTTATTTGCTATGCTAAAATGCTAAAGCTAGTAATTCAGGTTTGTGTATTTAGAAATGTGCTTTAAATATACAGTTTGTTACTTCATTAATTCCTGCTGCTGTAAATATTGGAGTAAAGATGTATGCACATTTCAGAGACTTATTTAAATGAACATTCTTCAATTGTATCTCCTTATGACAAAATAGTCAGGCCTGGTCTTCTTTTCAGGTAACTGGGTCACGGTTTAGCACATAATATGACAGACTCTCAAAGGAAAGATGTGCAGTTAAATAACATTATGCTAAATCAGTCTTTTATCAAGAGCTCCGATTTCAGAAGTTGGACATATTAGCTTTGGAGATTATTACAGACGGAAGCAAATATGAGAAGCTCATATCACTCTGTGAATTTAAGTGAATTTGCATTTGATTTAGCACAGAAACCAGACAACCCAAGTTGGTGTATTTCCATATGCAAGGTATTTAATATAAAGGAATATTTTACCCAAAATAATAAATGTTTGTCATTAATTTACCTTAATGTTGTTTTACACCTGTGTAAATGAGATTTTAGGCAAACTTCCGTAAAGTCAGCTAACCCTTTCCAGATGATTTTTAAACTAAAATAAATATATAGGACACCTTATACATGAAAATAACAAAGAGCCAAAGTTAAAAGAAGATACGTTCGAAAAAAAAATGCAATAGAATAAGGGGGACTGAAGGGCAGCGTTTGTGCTCTGAGGGGCTCTGAGCGGTGCACATTTTAGCTGTCTAACTGACAAACACAGTTCAGGCCATGAAGCCTGGAAAGTCAAAGCCAGTTTGTTAAATATTGGATGTTGGACACATCCAAAATGTGCTGTACTGACAAGAACCCCAGGAGCAGAATTTAGAAACTCTGGTCTCGGAGTGTCAGACATCAAGTTGACATTTTCTCGAAGATTTTTATTTTCTGTAGACAATTTAACTTAACTACACTGGCCAGCCAGAATGTTTTTTAAAAATCTACATTTTGTCTGCCATAGAAGAAATAAAGACATACAAGTTAAAAAATTCAATGATAAATTGTAACAGATTAATTTCTGCATGAACAATTCTTTAAACAGGGGTATGGAAATGCTGTAAAATGACATTTTTAGTATCTACTTCACATTCCATATCCTTTAATTGAAGAGAAAACCACAGACAGATATTAAACGAAGAACTCACACTTTGTACTGGTGTCATATCTTATTACATCTCACGGCATTGAAAGTCTCTCTGTCCCCATCACGGCTTTACCCAGCAGATGCTTTGAGTTCTTTATGCGCAACAAACATCAAAACAACCTGCCAAATCAAAATGTATATCCTCCTCCCACCAGGCCCAGCTAAACTAACTGTCAGCTTGTCTTTCTGTCCTTAACCAGCAGTGATAGTCTACAATTAGACCAATCAGCTTCACCTTACAAGACTATGATCACGCATGTAAACATTTTAGCCAACTCATGAAACACATCTTATTAAATGTTTAACTGCCTATGAAGCTTGTGATTCAAAGCAAGTAAAATTGTTGCTAAAAACCTTCAAGCCGAAACTTAACCCACTCAAAATAATGGCGCCTCACTCAGTGTTTGCGATTCAAAACTTTGAGCCCACCTTTGATGGTGTCTGATGGTAGGAAAGATCATTATTAATGAAGACTATAATTATAAAATATTATATAGTATTTCAAACAAAATCTAACACATAAATACACATAAATACACATTAATTAGAAATGTTATATTTGCTGACACCATAATGTTGACGCCATATTTGTAGCACCATGTTGAGTTTGGAACAATCAACGTCACCTTCTGTCTTCATTACCTTTCTGTTTTGCTGCCCAGGGAAAGTCTTTCCTTGCACTTCCTGTCTCATTTCCTTCCCTTTGAAGCACACGCCCCCTTCAAAGACTGGAATTAACTTTGAGAGCTGATGTTTCAGATGAAACTCACATCAAAAGAATGTTTGACATGACTCACAGCCGTGTTACAGGCAAACCCATGTGGTCAATTTTGAGGAAAAAGCAGCAAGTAACAGTAGCTAAAAATGCTTTGAATTTGGTTTTTGGCAGTTTCTGGGGAAAAATTATGTATCTGTGCAACATGGATCTGATGCATAAGACATATATGTAATCTTATTTTTGAATATAGACGTATTTTGGGTTCATTAAACAAGTAAAACATTCTTAAAACTTTTAATTGCGATTTGGTGCAGTTTCTTGTTTTTCATTTCTCACAAATTGTCTTTAAATGTCAAAAATGTCACTGTTTGGGTGACATAGGTTAAATTGTCAAAGTGACAGAAAATATAGGCATGCATATTTAAAAATCTATTAATCTAGCAGATAAAATTTGATATTGTTCACAAAAAAATTCATAAATATCTGAACACAACATGCTGCTGAGACTAATCAACAATGTACAATGGACATGATGTGAAAACATCTATAATATAAAATATAATAGTATTTAAATTTGAGCACAGCAAACCTGTGATAACATCTAGTTAGTATTTTATTTGATCTTGTTTGGTGTGGTCTGCCTGTGGAAGTCTCAATTATATTGAAAACTATGTCTATGTGAGACATTTTAGATTCAGTGTTACAGAACATTGTATCATAGTCAATTCGATATTTTCCAAAATTCCAAAACAAAAGGATGATGTTTTTTAATACAAAAGAATCCCAACAAATGTGTTACAAAAACAGGTAGTACAACAACAAGTAAAGTTATTTACATAGTTTGAATGGTGCCTGTATGTTTAGCGGTTCAGTCTGAATTAATACTGGAATTAAATACGAAATCCTAACTAGAATGTCTGGGGAATATCAATAAATTAATGCCATGCAGGACTGCAATTACAACTTTTGTTGCCTCACTAATTCCTAGATGGAAATAAATATTACAACATGCATATTAGCAGAGTGTTTCAGTGCACGGATATACTTTCTCTATGAGAAGGTGCCAGAGGAATAACAAGTTATAATCCTGGTTCTGTTCTGGAGCATAAATGTGCTGTGAAATCCCATTTACAGTCCGTCAGTGCAGTGCCCTTCTCTGCACAGTGCAGATGTGCCCACTCTGGTTAACATCTACTGTGGTGCCTCCGGATAAAACAGAGCTTTCCTTCATCTGCTGAAACCTCAGGAGGTCATTTACTGTTTGAGTTGACCAGGTCTTTTCTCACCAAATTCCTATTTAGCTTCTGCTAAGGTTTTAATAAGCAGATGTACAAACTTCAATTACTTCATATGGATATCAGTTGTGTTCTTTTCTTCCCTATTGTCTATTGTTATTATGTACTGTATATTAACTTACAATATCAATCATATAAAAGCAGTCAAACTATTTATGTACTCTTCAACAGATTAAACAGGGCCACCAAATCTATTCCGCTCAGTAAACACAACAAGGACCTTCTAACCGCCCATCAGAGACTCTGACGTGTCTCCACTACAAACACATCTGGTTGACAAATATGTCAACTGTACATCTAATAAAGTCTCTCTGCAGAAATATCCCTGTCAACTACATCTACAGAGCCTGTTCATTTTAATGAAACAAAATGATTCGTTTCTTTAAAATGAAAACTCTTTAAAAAGGATTTTAATCTTTTAAAATGCATCATAAAATAATAATTAGTTTGGTTTCATTTAAATAATTTAAATATAGACATTTGTTCTAATTACAATTTTTAATGAAAGTAAATGACAGTTGATTAAATTTTTAATGTCCCACACCACGCAGAGTAACATCAAAGCACTTAATAAAAGCTCAGGGTATCAGCAAGGGCTGATATTTTTTTACTTAGATTATATTAATGTTTAAACTCTTCCATAAAGCTCAGTGGTGATCGAGCGGTACACCTGATTTTAGCTCTGCTGCTCTGAGCATTGCTGGAGGCCAGCGGCAATATGATACATTGAATCAGGGACTAAGAGATAGACCGTGAAAATGTATGTGTCATAAGCTTTGAGGTGAGAAAATGAACTGTGTTAGCAAACAGCTATGTGGAATAGGAACTATTTTGAATCACCTATATTGTTATTCCAGAGGGGTCAGATTCACCAGCTTTGTTTCCCCCGTGTTAGACTTCATTAGTGCCAGTTTCTCATTAGCGTGGATATATGGAATTAAAAATAATAATACATACAAGCTCAAACAATCTGGCGATGTGAACAAACAATAGTTCAATTCCTCAGAGAAACTGAGATGTGGATTTCCAGTGGGCAGGTCTCATTTTTTTCCTCTAAGCTGAAAATCTGCACCAAGCACCTGTCCAGATGGATATGCATATAATTATTATATTTCAGACACCATGTAATTAACTTGCTTTTTTTTATCACATTATTGTGTCAGTGCATGCAGAAGATAAGAGTGTTGCACTGTGGGATACAGTATTGCAACATTGTCTTTATACATGACACATGGGAAATGTTTGTGTTTTTGTGTCTGGAAAGCTAATTATCCAAATGATATCGCTGGTTGGCCCACATCTGCTTTTCTCCTGGTGCTACATGCACACCTATTGTAACCACACATACCGTTTCAAATACAGACTGGAACAAAGAGTCTGGCGCTTTCTGCAGCTTTAAATGGCGACAAACAGAACATTTAAGAGACGTGAAGTGACACATAGTTTTATATAAATACTACAAGAATGTCATGTAATGTAATGGTAATTTAAAAAAACGAGTGGTACAAAATGGTACTTTCCATTTTGTGCATTAGAAAGCCCATAAGAACTAGCAAAGCTTGTGTAAAGTCAGCCAATCAGATCAGTGCTTTTGGTATTGTGTACAGTATGTATTAAAAGATATTCCACTTTGCAATTCATATACACACTTAATTCGATTCATCAGCTTGATGCAAAGTTCAATGTTGATAACTCTCTTAACATTTAATACAGAAATCTCTCTTCCAACTCCATCCAAACATTTTTATAGAAAGCAAGCCTCCAAAAAGCCCCTTTTCCAAGCATCCAACTAGTGTACAATGTTAGCATTGGCAAGGTCATGGACTCCATTCTAAGGTAACACAAGGTAACAAAATGTTATATCTTCTGTGGACAGGACATATGTGAACATATGCTAAAAATATTAGAATTTGTCTGTCATATTTGTTTAATATGATGTCTGTCATATACATCTATGTGCTATAGGAACATTCCTTAGCATGCTTCAACAAGAGGTTTCTTATGTAACGTTCTTATGTAATGTTTATGTTTCTAGTTTAAGGTCTGTTAATTAAGCAAGACATTATACTATCCATTAAACACATGATAAGTCGACACAATTTGTTTATCAGCAGTGAGAATATTTACCATTTGTGGATGTCTTCTTTTCGTTTTTTCCCTGAGAGTTTGTAAACAGTCCCTGGCACGCCATGTGGTGGCCATCTTGGAAATGCTAGCCTTGCAGGTAGAGCTCCTATGTGCTTGAGTGGAGGAAACACTCATGACAAAACAAACTGGTAAGCTCACATTTTAAAGACACAATATATAAGATTGTAGTATTAAAGTATCCAAAAATCAGTTTGCACAGTGTTATATATTTTGTTTAACTAAGAAGGGTTTTGGATAAGAGGAGAACAAAATAAGGATCAATGTCAGTTATAATATGTGATTCATAAATAGTAAGTCAGCTTTTTTGTGAATGCTGTCAGTATATTGAAATGTAACTTTAGTATGACTGTTACCCCACAGTTTAATTAAGAAAATACTGTGACACGTATAATTAGCGATTTAGCATAAATCATTCCATTACTTCCTTATAATGAAATTTGATTTTGTGATCAAGCGTAATAATAGTATTATCATTCATGTATTTGTGGTTTGTTAGTGCTGTCGGATTGTTTTGTATCGGCAGTGATAACAAACGTTTTGTCACAGCGTCATTGATCTGCGTCTTTGTTTTTGTTTTGAATATGCAACCTTTGCCAGTGGAAATTACATATTGTGCCTTTAATATCAATATGACTGGTAAAGAACAGATTTAGCAATGTCAAGATTATGAATTTGATTTTGTAGGCAAAAAACAAACTGATGTAATGTTTGGTCATTTTTATATAAGCCTCTGTCAAATGCAACAGGTCAAATTACCATTAAATTCTAGTAGTTGTATAAAATGTAGCTTCCTGATCAGGCAAAAAACTATATAGGCATAAACTGTGCAGAGCGAAAATATGACAGTGCAGTTGACTCTGTTAACTTAAAGATGAGGGTTTATGCCCTGTATCTGCCATATTGTTTTAATAGTTCAATTATAACGTCTATAATTTCTTCCAGTTGTTACCTTTCATGTATCTGTGCCTTCTTCTGTAATCTGTAGTGCAATTCTGCACCTGTTGTATATGTAGGTCATTGTATGTAAAAATCATTTTCAAATGATGTTCTTTTCTATGAAGGCCACATATAATGGTTGTCAATTCATAGGGAAGGCGGAAAAGACCATTCTTTAACCTTTTACTTTAATTTCCTTTCACAAATTTGTTTAACTTTGCTTAAGATTTAAGTATGAAACATATTTGCAACATGGCAGCACTGTGTCTGTTTATGCTGTGAGCTGAAAACATTTCTCTTGTACACGCTGTCAGAGGTGTAAACTGACACACTGTCAGTGTCCCAACAACTCACACACTGACTTTAGCTGATAATGAAGCATGTCACCCCATCTCACAGGAGTCACACGATTTTATTAAAAACCCACTCAAAAAATTAACTCTGCTTAAATGTAAAATAAAAAATCATTTTTATAGCAGACGTTTAGCAGTCATTATACACAACAAACACAACACAAACACACATTTCAGCAATATTTATCTGCTGTATTTTTTGAGAAATACATTTTTAAGCATTCCATTTGCTTGGCCATGTTGCAATGAAATGATGTAATGAGAAATGGCCAGTTTCCTTACTACTGGGCAAACACTGTTGTACTGATGAGCAAAGCTGATAAGCAGTTTCCCACAGAATTGTCAACCTATTTGTGAGGGATGTGGGACTAGGGATATGCTCCCGGTAAGAAAATTGTGCACATTTTAAAGATAATGTGCACATCACCATGGTGCATTTTCAGAGCAAATTCAGAACCTTGTGCTCTTGTAAACCATTTTTGTTGTAGTGTATATTGATTATCATTGCATATATGCAGTACGAAAAGTCACACAACACATGGTAAATGAGACAAAGCTCACAAAGTTCCTGGCACTCCATGTGGCGGCCATCTTGGAAATGCTAGCCTTGCAGGTAGAGCTCCTATGTGCTTGAGTGGAGGAAACACTCATGACAAAACAAACTGGTAAGCTCACATTTTAAAGACACAATATATAAGATTGTAGTATTAAAGTATCCAAAAATCAATTTGCACAGTATTATATATTTTGTTTTAAATTACAAAATTTATTCAGTCAAGAGCATTATTTTGGTTGTTTGATTAATATTAATACCATAGACACATGCAGGCTTTTTAAACGTAAACATTTGCCCTAGTCGTTAATCTATGTTTTCATAGGCATATATAAGATAACTATATGGATAGCAATAATACATACATACAGTATATATATGCAATGATAATAAATAAATACATATATGATATACACTGATAAATGATCAAAATGCTTGTGCTTGTGAACTAGGGACACAAATGACACTTGTGGAAACAAGGCTTCAGACATCACTGGTCACACAGTTACGGCAACACAAGTCAAGTTCTGGTACAGCGCTTCACTTTTAGATGTTCTGTTTTTCAATATTTTGATGCCTCTGTGCTGAATGTCACCACACTATTATCATGAAAAGTGTAAAAATGACTGGCAGACTATGGCAGGCTGCCACTGTCTAGATAGTTAATGAGAAACACAGTTGATAAGATTTGAAATGTGCATTCACTGTAAAAAGCAGATGTGCAGGAGTGACTTTCATTGATTTCTAATGATGTCATATCTTACCATATGAGGTAAATTTCCTTTAGATTATTTACAGTGTAAATAATGGCAGAATTTTCTTTTTTGGTTCAAGCATTTCTTGCTGCACATTTGACTAATTCAGGTTTGTATGTATAAATGTGGTAAGAGAAAAGTAGAATATAAATAGAATTGTACGTCAGTCAGTGTTTGGGCAACGTCTAACACAGGAGCAGCAGTGAATGCTGGGAAATCATAAATAGAAACGCAACAGTTGCCTTCTGCTTTATCTGTTTGTTCCACCTCTCATATTTTCCCTCTTTGAGGTTTATTTTGACTTCGACTCAGTCCATCAGCACACAGAGGTTTGTTCTTCTATTCCTCCCTCTCAGCTGCCCAGCATGGAGACCTAGAGATGGTGTCTACCAATTTCCATCACAATGAATCAGAAATCAAATGCAGAGCCTCTGCTACACATGCTGTGTAGCTGCAAGTTATGTAGAACCAGTTCATCCATAAATGAAATCTTTATCAGTATTGAGTCACACTTCCAACCCCATTTGCTGCTATTGTTCGGAACACAACTGCATTTTTGTTAAGAATTGTTATACAGCTTTTGCAATACAAAATCATTAGGAACTTTTGATATAGAAAGACATTTTGGCTCAGTTATTCTCAGAGAAAATAGTAGATTGCATGTGTATGTATATTTGTACAACATGTTTGGCAACTTGAATTCATTTTGTAGTTTAAGTGTTGAGATAGTATTTTGCCCTCTCTAAAGCTTGTGTCTGGCTGGTGTTTGAATCCAGTGTTCCAGTATTAAGTTTGGTGACTACAAAGCAAGTTTTGATGTATATGTAACTATAATTGGTGTAGAATTGATTTCTATACAGTATTTATATACCCCGTACGTTATTTAGATATTAAAGTGTGTGTGCACATGCACAGAGGGGCATTATCAGTTAATTTCAATCCAGTAGTTCTAGAGTGACCCCCAGGGGGCTTGTGCCCTCATGCTTTTATGTCAGAATCGCCATTATTTACCATGCCAAATAAATTCCTTTATTAATCTCTGTGTCCGGATAAATGTGGGCCTTGTTGTGTGTGACAAAGAGAGAGAGATGTTTGCAGAGGGAAGGAGATTGTATTGGACAGCAGTCAGCATGGCATTCCAAATGCCCTTTTCCACCATTGCTGGGAACAGGATTGTTTTAGTGCGATTGAGTTTCTGAGGACTAACACAAACAAATGTTTGTTTAGATAAGGCTGATAACAGACACCTCTTGCAGGGCAGGAAAGGAGACACCAGTACTGGGCCTCATAGTTTTGTAAACATGAATCAGCAGAACATCCAATCAATTTTCATTCAGATAATAAAATATGCACAGATTCATTTAGTTCATTTAGATAAATGAACGTTAAAATACAAATCAACACACAGGTGACTGTTAGACAATTTGGTGGCATTGATGGACTCCTTTAACACAATCCGTACAGTAGTTGTTTGTGCATAAGTAAAAAACTGTATACTTTCAACTGATTGTTTGTGACCCAATACATTAAATTGTTAATTGTATGAGGTTGAATATCAAAGGTTTCATGTTCTCAGCAGCTAATAACAAATCACATTGTGGCAGACACGAACTACATTTATCCTCGGTACAAGTGAATTTGTACATAATGTAGTCAGGGCCATAACTGATTTCATTACCTCGTTTATTCATAATTCAATTCATATTATTATCTATCTAAATACGTAAAGGTTGACTGAATGCACAGCCTTAGATATTAACAAAAGATATAGTATATATAGTTTAAAAGCCCCTATTTATTGTAACTATTCACAATGATGTAATTAGTTACATTATTTCCACTGCTTTTAGATACACTGCCTGCAGCTATGGTACGGAGGCACTTGTAAGAGAAGAATGACTTTTGTTATTTTTCTCACACAGCTATTTTATAATTTAGAAAGATAAAAGTTGTACTGACACCTTTTATAGTGAGAGTTTTGTGGTGTAAAAAAAGCATCTTATATTTCATTTGTACTTTGCGGAATACAGACTGACAATGATTTTAATGGTAGAATTCTTTCTCCAATGTAAGCTGATAGTGACGTTTTTAGCCGTGCAGATAAAAATTGGAAGAGTGACGTTTACTGATGAGAGTTTGTTGACTCTGTGGACCACAGATTTCATGCCCTGTAGCTGTTTCTTCATTCCTCTGGCTGTTTATTTCTGCAGTGCTTCTTTGCGATGGTTTAAACCCTTATCTCCAGCAAAAAGCGCATGTAAACAACCAACAAAATGACAGAGTTGAGAAGGTAGTTGCAAGTTCGTGTCATAAGTGCAATAAGAAGTTTCATTCTAGAGCTTTTGCTATGAAAGACACAAGCTTACAAATTCCTCAATATTTAATGGTTTGGTTTAAAAGCTGCGTTGTGAGGCATTTTAGGTATTTGTGGCATCTGTGAAGCTTTTGCTATAATCCCTTAGAAACAGCAAAAGCCTGATTCTTGTATACTAACAATCTTCAGAAAAACTTCTTGGTTACTCATAAAAATGACCTTTAAATAAGTTTTAGGTAGGGTATTTGTTTACATTACTAACATTCTGTATACCATTATTAAAATGCACCCTTTTTCTCCCTTTGTCCTTATAATTAATTGATATGCTATTTTCACAGTAGCCTCCATTAATTCTCATAAACATGCTGGGTTTGGAGTTGTGCATGTGTTTAAAACAAAGTCTTTTTGACCACTGTCTGATTTGGACCAGATTTAAAAGGTCATGTGAACAATGTCACATTAAATTGAATGAGCAGATAATCAGAATTGTACAAATATGGACACAGCCACTTCACTTTGGCATAGAAAATCAGGGCAGAACTTTATGAATGTAAAACAGCTAAAAAAAAGTTGCTAAAAAACCATGTCAACCTTGGTGAAGTTTCTAAAGTAATTTGAAGAACATTTTTTCTAACACTACTATTGCATTTGCTTTGTACAAGCATGCACCCACATGTACACATGTCCCAAGATTTTGTAGAAATTTTCTCATACTTTCTTCTCCGTAGGACCACTCTTATATAAGGTCCCCAATGATGTTTTTAGAAGAACGAAAGAGATTTTTTTTTCTCCCTAGTGCGTCATTTTGAAGTAAAGTACAACCATGAATAAAAAATGAAAATTCTGCTATTATGTTTTGTTGTGGAGCAGTATAAATTTGGTATTTATGACTGCAAAAAAAAAAACAGACATATAGTATGTTCCCAGGGCTGGTCTGTTCTTAAAGGTAAACCCGGGATTTTTCATCTATAGTTTATTTAGAATTCTCTGACTTTTGAATAAAAACAAATCTAAGCAGATTTTAAGACATGGCATTGCTGAGATATCTTCTTAAACTCTAAAAGAGACGTGTGAGATTGCTAGGGAATTTTCTTACTAGAGAAAATTAGAGAAGTAGAAGAGTTTCTGTTCTGAGTTTCTGTCCGTCTAATCAAATAATAGATTTAAGATTTTTTTTATTTCCTGTGAGTGGTTGATGTGATTGATTTTAAAGCCATGGGAGGATTTTTTACCGCATTAGGTTTGTAAAGTGATTTTTGAGGAGAAAGTTCTGGGCTTTAGTATGTTTTTTTTATTCTTTATTAGACTGCAGTAATGACTCATACTAGCACGGTATAGAGATGAGTATGTTTGCATATTAACAGTATAGATTTTAAGGCTGTCTCTCTGTACTTCTGTATCTATTTTTCTCTATGCGTCTCTCAAGTAATAATTTGTTTCTTTTAGAGAAAGAAAACACAAAACCATTACAGTTTTGAAAGACATGAAAATAAATGCACCTGCCACTGGTGCTATTTACAGAATACATAGTTTGTGAATGGCGGTTCATGCCTCTCCGCTCATCCTGCAGGCATTAGTTAGATGACCTCAGTGCATTGTTACTCTCCACACACATTTCCTCGAAACCTTTGTAGCACCTGACATGCGTCTTCTATTATTGTGCACAGAAATTATAGACATTGCATGATGGAAGAGCTGTTGTGCTTCCAAAGAAAATTGCTAACATTATCCTATACCACTCGCTGGGCTAACAAAGAATACGCATTCACTAGCACACCCCACCTTTAACTTCACTCCTGTCTTTAAGAAATCCGCCGTGCTTTAAAAGAAACACAGTCAGAGTGATTGTAGCTCTGTAATTCACGGGAGATCTGCCCTCCTCTGATCCACTTAAAGTCCCACACACAATATTAGTAAGTATTTCCCAGAATGAGTTAGTGTACTGTATAGGTCAACAGATCAATAAGGGCATGGGAGCAGAACTGGCCGGAGTGAAACAATGAAAGAGAAATAAAGGATCTCACGGTTGCTCTTCAGACAGGCAGCGACGGAGCATCTGAAAGCTCACGCACGGCAACATCCTGCCAGGCAGCATAGAGAAGTCAATAAAATATTGAATTTTTCAAAGCCTATGAACATTATACTGAGAGAGATGAACGAAAATCAGATTATAAGAGGAACAGTGCAAGAAATATACATAATAGTGTTAAGTATGTATGTATATAAATATATATGTGTGTATGGAATGTATGTGATTCATTGTTCATTTATGTTAGACAAAAGTTATAAAATATTTAAGTCATTACACTTTTGGCATTTGGTTCTGTATAGATTTAATGCTGATTTAAATGTATAAATTTAATGCATGAAGATTAAAAAATGACAATGGAATTGGGTAAACTAACTTTAAACACCGGTCTTTAAACACTGGAACCTACAATATGAAAAATATATGGCCTGGACTGTTCTACGCCACTCGTGCCCTCCTGTGCTCAATGGACGCCATAACAGGAAGTGACTTGGCTTACAGGGGCGGAGCAGAAACTAATGTGACACACATCAGGAGGGGTAAAAGACTCTGTCACCTTTTGATGTACGTTCTGATGGAAGACTCAAAATGAGGGATGAATTGATCCGACACGACTGTGTGCAAGAAATGCCAAAACAGGCTGAAGGGAGGCAGAGCGGTGATAGAGAAATGTAACCAGAGGTTAAGAGAGCTAGTGAGCAGAGACCAAGGAAAGGGGGTATGCAGAGCATGGAAAGAGATAGCATGACAGGGCAAATCATTTGTAGAGAGGCCTTGTACCCATACAGCATAAATTAATCTATGTAAATTAGTGGAAAACATTTAGCCAGACCTTAATGAGCTGTCCGCCCGCAGCACATGGCCTTCCTCTGAGCGTAAACCGTCTGTCCCTCGTCGGATCTTACACAAGGACACTTTCTTTAATTGGCATATAATGCTGAAGATCCCACTCAAGCGCTTGCTAGGCAGCGTTGTATTAAAATTTCTCTTTTTTCTCCTCTCACATTTTTCTGCAGGTAATTCTGCTGAAATTCTGTGAAGTGTGCACTTTTTTTCTTTGATAGAATGTTTTCTTCTATCCTGGTTTAAAATGCAGAGACAGCTAGAATTTGCCTGACCTGTAAAGACATTGAATTTTTTATGCTCTTGTAAAACAAGTATTTGTATTTGTCTTGTTTTCTATAATGATGACACGGGTTCAGATATGTCCACTTTAGCTTTAATATGCAGTTTTAATAGGAGTCCTTTCTGAGTTCATTGTACTACCTAAACTATGTATTTTAAACCGATTAAAGACTAAAATTCTATTGATTTATGTTGTTATAAAATAAAACACTAAAATGTAGAAGTGTCACGTTTGTAATAGTTGTACACTGTATTCACTTTCCAGCATTTTTGTATATTAAACTGTACTGTGTATTGACTCCTGCATCTATTTAACTATTTGTAGTCTTCACACTGCACAAACTGTGCCATGTTGTGTTGGTGTTTGACAGAACAAAAAACAATTAGCATGCTGAGCATCACGCCAACAGCAAGTGCCTCAGATGTGACGTTTCATTTACAAAGAACCAAAGTGTAGAACCTGCTGTGTGCTTCTTAAAACATCAACACTATTCTTATGGTTAATTAATCCTGTGTTCTTTAAAGCTGAATATGAAATACCTTCCAGACATTCAGATATCTTGTTCCCTGGCACAGAAAATCTCATGTTTCAAGACACAAAATAGCAAAACCTCTGTTAACTTTGCAGGTGTTCCATTTGTCAGCAAATAATTTTCTTACTAACTCAATAGTACACAGTGCTACAATTTCCCATGCAGCTGTTGTGCAGGTGTACGATTATCACCAGAGAGAATCATTTAGCATGTTTTTTCTGTGCAAACGTTGGCTAAACAGGCTTTATATTTATGTATTGCAGAATTTTTGTAGCACGGGAACTTCCAGCTTTCAAAGCTGAACGGACGAAAAGAAAACATTTTCCATTTCCTGTTTGGTTTGTTGTATGTCTTTGTGACTTTCTGTTGAGGGCAGGTCTCTGGTGATGAGACAGCTCTCACAGGGAGCGTGAGACGAGAAGTATGAGTTTTTCATGAGACAGAGAGAGAAATAGAAAGGAAGCGTCAGACTTCTGACATCTGAATAAAAATATAATCAACATAATTTGCATGTCTTGAAGCTTCACACATACAGAAGCCATATGCAGCATTTAAATGAAGTTTATTCCTTTAAATCTCTCAGCTTGAATCTAGTAGCAGGTTCAATTTCCAAAGCCACTAAACCTGTTTAAACTCATTTATTACAATTAAGCAAAATTTGTTGACAGAAAGCTAACTGAGATAAAGGAAGTTTCAATTTCTCTCAGTAAACAGTAAAATCTCTTTAGGGACAGAAAATGGCTGATGTTCACTGAACTGCTTCCAGGAAGAGAAGGACTGTTGGCTGAGATGTATAGAGACCCCCTCCCACCTGCCCACAGGCACACGTTTCAGCTTATAGTGTGAGATTTGAAATCTGGTTGAAATGAATGTTTACACCAGCCAAGCATGAAAAATGCAGAAATGTGAAATAGTTATGCAAATGTCACCAGACATGATCGATTTTCCACCAGGCCAGATCGATTTGATTTTATCAAGCTAGAATTCAATGTTTTAAAATGCCTTTTTGAAAAAAAATCATACAGATAGCATGTATTAGCATTCTGTATGACCTGAATTTATGAATTTCTATCTTATCAGACTTGAGTAATTACTTATGTGTTTTTTTACTTTATTGAGTATTTATTGAGTGTGACCCAATCGCAGCTAACTGGCTAAAGTTGAATGTTGGCTAAAATTCTCTAAAAGTTATCAAACATTTTCTTGCAGTACCATTAGTAGAACATCTTTTTAATATTATATGTTATTGGCCAACATTCCTATGCTTAAACCTATTCCTTAAATTCCTATGCATTCAAAATAGCAATTTAGCTTATATAATTTTATTGAAACATTTAGGAAAGGTTCTTACAACCTGTAATCGATAGCTGGGATGTAGATTATTCATAATTAATAACACTTGGCATGAGTAAATCAAATTATCATGTCAAACCACTTCTGTATCTTTAACACCAAGAAGGTTACATAAAGCCAGCCAATCAAATAAGAACTTGCCAGACTGAGAATGTTTTTTATAGGTTTGTCTATAATATATACCAGGCGGTTGGTAGTGCAGACAGTGGGCGGTCTGTAGGCGGGCCATCTGAGGCCGAGACTGTCTTAACACCTTAATACATAAATAATGGTTTGCATTATGTAAGATAAGTTAAAATAGATGTATCCACACATTTCATGGAACATGGTGAACTATGAGGTTAGTGTTAGTAACTGGGGTGGTAGATAATCTTTTTTTAGGCTGATCTGAACTTTTCTGGATTTGTTCAGAGACAAATGATACAGCAGCATTTGTGGAAGATATGAAGCGTAAAGTAGCACCATAAAAAAGTTATGAGCATGAAACCAGTGACTGTGTCCTGATATAGAGAGATAATCAGTTTTCTGGAGCATCGGTATCCAGGGAGAAATTGCAATGGAATATGAACTGAAACCCATTGCTGTTGTTGGAATGTAAACCCAATCAAATATTCATGACAGAAGAAAGATCATCGCCGTAAAAACTTCAAACAAACTCTTTTAATTTATTTGTCTATTTAAACCAAAGGTGATTTTATTTTTCTGCTTTCAGTTTCTCTAGTGGGGAAAGAAAACATGGCACAAACATTGTAAGGTTAATTGTGTTTTTTTAATAGGTCAGGAATTGTATTTCTTGATTTGAAGAATATGTGAGTGAAGCTTGTCTGTGTAGAAGCTGTCACTAGGGTGTTATGAGTGGTTGCTAGGGCATAGCTGTGTGGTTGCTCTGGTGTTCCTTATATGGATTACAGATAGTCTTACTGTCTTTAATGTTTTGCCTTTTGAAAAAAAAAATCATACAGGCTTGGAAACAAAATCAGGGTGAGTACACGATTACAGACATTTGAATTTATGTATGAGCTGTTCATTTAAGAGCTGGGTTTTGTGTTAATTCTATGCACATAAGCAACATTTCTTGACTGTTTATTATACTCAGTGTTATATAAGCCCTAGTAGCGATGTCACTTAAAATAAATAAATGACAAGATTTTGCAGTATTGAAGATGTTTACCAGGTTTGGCTTGGATCTCATGGAGTGCTGATGAAGATTAACCAAACAGACCTCAGTCGAGTGTTACAAAGACCCTGACAGTCAGAGTGGATGTGTGGTCACGAGTTCAGTAATTATTTATCTGCCTGAGCATTTTTCCTTTTTTATAGTGTCTCTCTATTTCTCTAGCCTTGTGTCAGAGACAGGCCTTAAAAATTTGAAACAAATCATTACAGCCAAACAGCATCTCTCTTGTCAACCATGTTGAGAGTGGAAGCTATGATATGTTGTTGCAATATAACATATTTGATCATTTTATAGGGTGACTGACTGAACTGGGTATGGTTGCTCCAGGATTAGGGTAGGAGTGGGTGTGTTGCGAATGAGGCAACTCTTCCAAGAGGTGGGCGGATATCTTAATTCAGCTCATTGGATGACTCCTGTCCCTTTTTTATGAACTGCTGTGTGTTTCATGCACACACAGTTGAAAAGCCCACACATAATTTAAAAGAACCTGTCACCTAAAGCAAATGTTTCCAAAGTGTGTTCTTTAAAATGTTATGTATTATTTTGATTTCCGAAATGCCATAGAACAAATGTTATATAACAAATTAATTAATTAGCGTGTGTATACACACACACACACAAACACACACATATACATATACCATTTTGTCTATGGAAAATACCCTTGCACCTTGCACGGTTTAACGTAATTTAAGAAGTTAAAGTCAGTGTCTTGTAATGAATGTAATGTAATGAATTATGTGTATCTTAGTTTTTATGTTTCCTTTTAGTAAGAAAAGACAAATGTCTCTTCATAAAACTGTACTACTCACTTTGCCACCAAATGTGCAGCTAAGAGCAATTTCCTACAACTCCTAAAAAAATATAAACCTGCCACAGCACCACTTTGGTATTTCTGTAATTTGAGACTTTTAAAATGACTTTCTGAGTAATAACACAATGCAGGTGCAGCCATTGCAAAAATGCTTTTGAAATAGTGACTCTATCATTATGGATTGCTTTGCAACTAATAATCCAATGATGCATGCTTCTGTTAAGAAAAGTGCAGATGTTTTGAAAATAATAAACCGGAAGTTGTGTATAGCATGCTATAGACATTTCATTCATTCTTTACAAAACAACAAAGAGAAGCTCAAGCATTCAAATGTACAGTGTTAGATCAGAAGATGAAAGAAATACAGAAATCAAATCTGTCCTATAGAAGACTACATGCGCAGCATTAGTGCAGAGACCGGCTTGTGTGTTCGGATACTAAGTGCACAATTAATAATAATTAGAGCAGCCAATGAGGATCTCAGGAGGGGACTAGTAAGGCCTTGGCATAAATGTCAAGAGACAGAAATAAAAAGGGCTAATTTTTCTTAGAAGAGGCAATTCATTCACTAGTCTATGAAAACAAAACCTAAAGGTTAATTAGACCTTCTAAATGTCCTTTTTCTCATTTCCAAATTGCAGAATTAATGTCTGTAATCAGAAGCGTATTATATGTAAATTTCCCATTGAAAACGTTTTTTCATGTAAATATAACTTAGTGATTCTTGCTTTAGCAAACACTAATACCATTTTGTTGCTTATTCTATAGGTTGGAAATTTAAATGAACTTAATTAAGTTTAAAAGACAGTTATGAGGTTTTGAAACATGAATGCATATTCACCAAGTGAATGATTCATACGTGTTCACCTCCATAATCGCTTCAGAGTAAGTTTTGGTTTAGGGGACAGATGTGGAAGTTGTTGAACTAATGCTAATGCTACATCACAGAGGTGACACCACATGGTAGTGTGCTGTAGGTGGTTGTCAGGGTATATGCAATTTCTTATTTATGTGTCTAGGGTATTCTAGGTGGATGCCTACTGTCTAAAATCTGAAGTTTGCAACTTTTTGAGTTAAAGTTGAACAACAATTAGTGATTGAGCAAGTACGTGACAGATCAGTGTTCAAAATGGTCTTCGTATCTTATCCATATTCACAATAGTAAGTTTATATAAGTGATTCGTAATTTGAGATGTTGGGTCCGCAAATGTTCCTGCGAAATTCTGACTTTTTGTCAGTTTGTATAATAACCTGCAATTTTATGTTTCAAACAGAGATGCCAGTAGAGAGGTTAGAATTGCAGCTTTAAGACTTTTTTAAGTCATAAGCAGCACTAACTCTCCGGCTGATTAAAATCCGGCTGAAAAAAACTTTGTAATGATTTAAGTGAAATTTTATGTCTTTAATAGAAAAATATGAGCTGAATGAATCGTATAGCGTTGAGAGCACACACAAGATTACACAATGAAGCTGTTATAATCAAAGCCACTAAATCTGTCTGAATAACAGTTAATTGAACTATAACACAAACCCACTGGCACAGATTTTAAATGCTGTTTTATTAAATACAGATTCATGCTTAAAATCAACCTAAAGGTGACTGTCTTCCTTTTGGAGGCTGCACACAAAATGAGGGATTTAAGAATTATCGATTTGCATATGTTAGGATTGCACCATTCAGTTCAGCATCTCTTTGATATGCATGTATGTGAATTATCTTTCTCCTTACATTTGAAATTGATTCAGAGTGCACAATAATGGGAGACGGTTTCTTTCATGTTTTGCCAAACCCCACTAAAAATATTCTGTACCGTCCATTTGGGAAACACAGCCACATCATTTCTTCAGTAATTATTTGCTTATAAAGTAATTGCGAGTTGGAAGCTAGATGTAAGAAAACCTTTTCTCCTGAAACTCATTGCTGCTAATAAATAAGAGGAAAGAAAAGTGTGCCGTCTTAAAATATATCACACCATAACTTATGGTCAATTATTCCCATATATGTATATAGCACAGAAGTTGCTTTGACACTTACAGGTTAATATGTAAGGCTGATATTAGGAGAGCTTTCCCTCACCTAATTGGCCCTTTCTGGAAGCAGGTGCAATAGATGCTTCTGCCTGCAAGTAAATTTGGGCCCTGATAGTCTCATCCATCAATTGACCGGCAGTCTTGGCCTGTGGGCTTCTCGCACTGCCAGTGTGCAAGGATTTAAGGTGACACATTGTTTTGCTAGGGCAGACCAAACTAAGTGGCTTGTACAATGTGATGCAGTCTGCAAAACCGAGACTAAACTATGTTTCCAGGGTTTCTGAACATATTCTGAATGCATATATTATGTAAACACCCAGAACTGGAAAGAAAAAAAATCATGGCTGTCTTTTAGACAAGAAATGTAAATATATGTTAACGATATGTGAAGATCTTTCTGTTTTCTATTATACATTTTGTAAAGAGTTTCAATAATTACTTACACAAATCACATCGTGGTTGGCACATTCCATGTTTGTACTTATTGCAAGCAATGTAAAAAAGACCTAAACAACATTAAATGGGGATTTTAATGTTATTTTGGTGACTTTTTCCTTGTGTGAATTTGTTCATGTTTCAGAATGTGGGCATGACACGCAGTCTGTCTCTGTTGGCATCTGTTATGTCTGGCTAGCTTCTAGTGACAGAAAAATTTGCATAAAAATATCATAGCGTTGGATTTGATGCACGGTCTGTGGTGTCATCAACAATAGATACGGGAAAATGTTTTTCCCTCCCCTTTAAAAATCTGATAAGAAGATTAATTTAGCTATACTAACTATGCATGATTACATGGTTCAATGCATTTTAATATTTGCATTTAGTGTTGTTTTTCCCCTAGCGTCTGTGACCCAATCAGAGCAGATCATTTCTGAGTCACGACCGATTCATTGAGTAGAACTGCTTTCAAAAAGTTACACACTTTGTGGCTTCAGCTTGACAGTAAATGAACCAGCACACTGTAGCAGGCATGTTTTTGTGAGACATGCTTTATTTGTGAAAAATGATAACATTATTTAATGTTAAATAATTTTAAACTGCAAACACTATAAAAGCACAAACTTGAAGCTTGTTTTGGACAGGCACAGATATATCCTGGAGGTTTTTAGTCTTATTTCTGTTATTCTGTATGGGTTGACATATATTTAACAATTTACCAATTTGACACAAGGTTGAGGAATGCTGTGGCTGGGAAATATCCTTAGGGTACCATTTAACAGACAAAAGATTTCTATAAATGTATATGTATTTTCTGCAATTACAGGGGTGAACCTTGGTTGACAGCAAATCAATGGAATTCACAATGCATGCTGTTTTTCAGTTTTTGTAATTTCAGAATATTCTGTTAAATGTAATACAGCAGTTTAAATCCAGAAACTTTCAAATGCTTTTTAAGGTCTTTCAAAACTTTGAGAATGTATATATAGCTGTATTTATGGCAGATGGGCGGAGTAATTTAGATTATTGAATGCTTACTAAAAGAATAATCACAGCATTTTAATTGTTTATATAAATAATAAAATAGAAGCAGTATAAACAAGTAACCAGTATTTAACATATTCTTTTTATGACAACAAAACAATGTGACTGGCAAAGTGGTTTTATCTTATAGCTTTAAACATAATTAAAATATTTTAATAAATTATGTGCAGCACGTAATTGATGCATCAATATAAAAAAGATAACTTTTACTTTACAAACATCTGAAATGTAACAAAATTTAGCTGTAAAACATGTTACACCACTATAAGGCTGATAAAACAGTTTTACTGTGAGCTAAATCTGTAAATCAGCTGTGTTTGTCATAGCCTGACAAGGCTGCTCTAAAAAACTGAATGAAACTCATCCAAACAAATATCCATCACCTCACATTTTTGTTCCTTGGCTACTGACTTTGTTGTTCAACCAGCAGAAGAACAAAGCAACACTAATTCGATGAAGAAAAGTCTGAATGCCATGAATTGATCCTGACAAGAGAATAAATTCTAAGCGTTGCAGCGCTAATTCAAACAACTTCTGTATTGGGTGTTTTGGTAGAGAGAGCTTTGTGCTCAGTCTAGTGATTGTACTGTCAAATATGAATGTTATCTTACAGCTGAGTGATGATGTGGAACAAGAAAGGCCCACACATACATGGTGATACACACATACATGTAGATACACACACACAAACACACAAATGGCATACCAACTCATCAACCCACTGTAAGGAACTGTGTTTCATAAAGACTTCACTTATTTCATATGAATTGGGAAAGATTTCAAACAAAGAAAAATCACAGTGTTGGTTTTACCCTGTCAGACGTGCTCATATTCCTAGGCTGTAAGTATTACTGTCAGCTGATTGTCTATACTTATTAATATTATTTGACTTTCATTATTTGGTCATCTGTGGATTTATGCTTTTATCATAACTAATGTGTTAAATAACTAAGGTGAGATATGTTGCAAAAAATAGGTGTTATGTTTAGCCGTGTGTTTGTGTGATGAAAGTTATTTGGCATTAATGTGAGACTCCAGTATATTTGACATATTTTACTGACAGGGTGTGAGTTTATTTGGTGCCATTGTTTAACAGTGTAAAAAGGTTGCAATAGGTGCGACAGAAAATGCTGAAAACATCAGTACCGCTCCACATGTCCTGAGCTCAGTTTAACTAAGTTTAGATACATCTACTTATTCTTTTTATTACTTTTTATTACTTTCTACATTCTAGAATAAAAGAGATGCCATTAAAACTATGAAATAGCACCAGTGTTAGTGTGGGAATTCTGTAGTGAACAAAAAAATGCCAAATCTAATCTTATATTTTAAAGTAGATTTTAACTGTGCACACTCTGGGGTTCTCCACACCAACGTCAAGCTTATTAAAACAAAAGACGAAACATTGACTATTGACTCAAAGACTTCCCAAAACGTACCTCCATCTTGTCTTAGTTGGACAAACAGGGAGTCACACCACAAACTCACACCATTGGTTGTTTTGGGCTGCTTAGAATTTTTAAACAAAGTTGTGTTTATTTTAAAAAATATATTTTTTGGATATTTTCTTTTCAGGGAATGAGTCTTTAAATGATTTACTTATAGTTGTCTCTGCATATTAAGCTTATATTGGCGAAAGTATTCAAACATCAAAAGAATGACACACTTTACCTTTAAGCATGAATCTTAAGATCAAAAGGTTTTAAAGATCATAAGAAACAAATTTTCAGTGAATGTGTCTAAACTATTGACTGGTGGCGTGCATAATTTGGCTTTTTAAGAGGATATCTGATACATGGTTTTAAAGACTACAATGTCAAGAGAAAAGGAAGTATTTTGTAGCAATTTGATGTTTCTTCTTCAAAGAAATACAAATGTCTAAACTGCAAGCTATGTATACAGTAAACAACATAAAAAAACTATGCCTTTTAAATATATATGTAAATATTTAATTGATTAATTCTGGGTTTGTAGCTAGAAGCCCAATATACTTCTAAGAATATTCATAATATATTAATCATGAGGGGCATGTGAACTTTATTTTTAAGGCTGCTCAGCTTCAGTACAGAAATGACTGTTGTGTATTAGTGTCATAACTCAAGTTTCCATTAAAACCACAGGGAGCGTTTCCACATCTCTCACCTTTCCACAGACAACACAAGGCCACATGACACAAACAGCAAATGTTTTCCATGGTGATTGTGTAAACAGGGATTTTTAAGGTTTTGTTTTACAGTTAAATGAGCAATTAAATAAAAAAAACAGAGGCAGAACAGTCTGTGTTTGTTTATTTTAAATCTGTATTTCACATTAGAAGAGCCTGAACATGGACATTCTACAGCAAGCCTGAAGAGACAAACACACAAGGGTAAGTTCACTTCATTAATTACAATCCTATTCAGTCTATTACTAATTGTAAATGTTCCCACAGTACTAGATCTTATTGTGGCATGACTTACTGCTACAATAGGATGCTGTGTGTGACAGGGAATCCTGGAGAATGTCACAGGCTGTTATTTAATCACTCACTTACATCCTTTATCACTGAGGCTGGCAGAAAGAAAGAAGAGGACAAGATTTCAGCAAGACAGTCCTGGCCGTGACACAGCCTAACAAAATCTTGTTTATTCAAGTCGTGTTTATAATTGTACATGTCGGGCCAAATAAATATATATGGATATATTAGTCAGGTAAAGTCAAATCAAGCATAAAACACAACTTGTATATTAGGCTAGATATATTTCCTCCAGTAAAATCTGTCTTGCTATTTTTTAGAGATTATGTTTGCTGCGCAGTGTATGGTAGTTTGTGAAAGTAGTTTTCCCAGCACAAACTATTAGATTGTCTTGAGACAAAAGCATAATTGTCTTTCTGCAGAAAACCATGACCTGTAATTTATTAGTGATATACAATATGTGTGGGTGTGTGTGTGTTAAGAAAAGAAAAATAGATTAGTGATGAGAGCAGAGATAAAACAAGGTGCAGAACATTAGACAGAGAGAGAGAAGGAGTGAGCGAGCGAGAGAATGAAGAGAGGAAAACAAAAATATACAAGGAGAGGAATGAATCATTCTGTGTTGTGCAGGATTGCTTTCAGAGCCACAGCGCTGCTCAGCTAATGTTTCTGTGCTGAGGAGATAGCCAGACCTGGCCAATTTACTAGAACTTTCTATGTACAGTATGTTACCAAATAATAAAGCATCTCCTCAGAGGGTTATTAATTATTTATGGTGGGTTTCAAATGCTGGGTGGATAACATCACCAGCACATTACTCTCTGCTGTAGGAAACAAAAACTGCAGTCGTATGAGTAGATAATCCTGTGGTCATGATCTTCAAATGTACTCTGAAAATGTTCAAAGCCTCAGCCACCACATTTAGAAATTATTTTACTTGTCT
The DNA here is from genome assembly GCA_036877545.1 of Yasuhikotakia modesta. NCBI lineage: Eukaryota > Metazoa > Chordata > Actinopteri > Cypriniformes > Botiidae > Yasuhikotakia > Yasuhikotakia modesta. The sequence goes on along the minus strand of JBAJNP010000084.1, from coordinate 56,828 downwards.
TTACACTGTTTGAAGGATAATCACTTTTCAAATCATTCCTAATCCCGCACAGAAGTCAAAATAAAAGCTGTGAGTTGTAACAAAAGATGTTTTACAAATGCTTTAGTCAGGTGATGTAAAACATTTACAGGGCAACACAATGCATTTCTAAAGTCTTCTGAGTTTTTTTGCATTGATAACTGGTCACTAGGATGTTTTGGGTGGTTACAAGGTAGTCCACAAGGCCAAGTTGAAAACAATGCGATTTGCTTTCTGAATAAGTCTATTAAATATTGTAGCCTGAAATTACGTCTAATAGGTTAGATAAGTTCTGCACACCTCTTCAACAAGATGGTGTGAGAGAAATTTACTATTTCAGATAAAGAGTTTGTTTACATTTGTAAGTAAGAACTATATTAATGCTAATGTTTGCTTGGCATGACAGAAGTATGATATTCATCAAAATAAAAGGAAGTGATGGAGAAATGAATAAAACATGACACAGGTTATTTTTCTCATGAGCTTTACTTAATTATTTTGAGCTGTGCAGATTAGTCTGTTAGCGTCACAATTTCAGTAGCACAGTTTAAAGCTGCATAAAGACATCGGGCAGACCTCCTGAAATAGATACAGAAATTTGAGTTTTATACCGCGCCTGCCAATTATCTTTTAAAATAGGCTTGACCGTATGCCAGAGGGTGGGAAATTAAGATGCCGGATACTAAAGGAAAATTGCAGACTTGATATCTACCTGCTGTCTTCTTATTTCCATCTGCACATTTCTCCATCATTCTACCTGACCCAGAAAAACGAATCATTGCTGTTACATGTAGGGGAAGCACAGCTGTTTCTTTTTTTGGTAAAAACAGACTGTTAAAGGAGCAACCTGGTTGATATCCCACTGGCTTCCGAGCCTTGAAATCTTTAGAGAAAGATAAAGGCGCTATACTGGCAGAGGGCTTGTGAGTAGGAATGGAGGGCTTCGTGGCTCAATGGTAAATGCTTTCAAACAGTCTTCATGCTGAGAAGGGTTGGGGGTTGTCCACTTAAATGAGATGCATTCTGAAATATTCATATTTTTAAAGAGTGTGAAGAACACAGAGAGAGAGACTTGACAGTCAGACAGGGTTGGGGGTAAGTCATCAAGTATTCTTCTCAGTATCTTCAGGGCACATGCTTGCAGACTTACTGCATCATCCTCCCCAATTTGGCCCCCAAAAAAGATGAATTCAGGTGAAACGTCTTGACAGCCAGTGATTAGGCCTTATTTAGCGGCCTCGGGAGTGAATTTAATTGACAGATTTATTGATGCAAACAGGACCTAATTATATCAGTCTTTCTTCTCACCAGGATAGAATATGCATATGAAACTTGCATGAAACTTTTGGGCCCCATACAAACTAAATATATTTTTAAATTATCTTAAAGCTGCAGTTCATATTTGTCATATTTGGTGTTCCTTATTATGTCAGGTTATAAGATGTTCCTGTAGCTCAACTGATAGAGCATTGTATTAGCAGTGCAAAGGTTGTGGGTTCAATCCCAGGGAACATAAGTACTGATAAAAATGTATACCTTGAATTTACTGTAAGTTGCTTTGTAAAACAACGTCCGCCAATGGAATAAATGGCCTTCCTGTTAGCTCAACCAGTAGAGCATTGCGTTAACACTGCAAAGGTTGTGGGTTCGATCCCAGGGGAAGCCAAGTCCTGATAAAAATATATGTACCTTGAATTCACTGTAAGTCACTTTGGGTAAAAGTGTCTGCCAAATAAATAAATGTAATAATTATAAATCACTATTATATGCTTACCATTGTAAAAAAAGGGAGGACAAGGTGATTGTAATGTATTATTGTTTTGTATTCTGGGTCACTTCTAAACTATCAGTGGTTGATAAAGTGAACCACAGCAATGTTTTTGTGTTTTGCAGTAGAAACAGAATGGAAGCTGTCAGTGTCCAGAAGAAAGTGACATGACTGAATTATCAACCTGTGGCACGGCTGAGTTTTGAGGTGGCTTAGTTTGATAAAAATTTCACATCTGAATTTTATAGAAGTGAACTTGGATGAACTGTGTGTGTACAGAACTGACATCCCATTTAACTCCAGTCTACATTAAAAAAGTCACTTTTTTGCTTTAAAATTCACTCCAGTTCTACCATTATTAGTTATAAAGGTAAATGTTACCATAGTTAGAATGTCTTTTGCATGCTGTTACTGGTATTTAAGGAAATTACCTCAAGACCTTGTTTGATCTAGACTCCCCGTGTTGCTGCATAGAACATAGAAAATGCTGCAAGTTTTATTTAATTACTTTAAATTTAATGCCCTTACAGAGTCTAATAGTTCAGGACATGGCTCATATAAGCTCAACCGCTTGACTGCACATCCACTGCAGTCATATCCAAGACGCAATGGATCAAGGCTAAAACATGCTAATGACTCTAATTGTGGGACTATACTTAAGTATGGTGGAAGTGGAGGGCATTGGCTGGGCTTTAGGCAGCATTTTAATTAGCAAAGTTGTTCCATATCTTGAGCCACAGGTGAAGGGCCACAGGGGCCGACCCTTTGAAATATCATTAGGGTGATTAGCCATACTGCCGGTAGAGAAAATTAAGCATGTTGAACCAGACAAAGTAATTCAATAATGAGAGCTCTAAGTGTTTTATGTAACAGTAGTGACCCATATCACCTCAAGAACCAAGAATTATTGGATTTGCCATAGTTTGCCAGGCAAAAGTCACAAAATCTTTAGCATTTAGTAAAAGTTAAGGTAGAATTTCATAGTAAAGTAAAACTAAATACAGTGTTCTGTTTTGTAGATATGTCTCTGTGTTAATAATCTTAACACATTTTATGCTTCTAAACAGCACATTAAAACTAAACTGTGATTGGTTGTTTTACATGGCAATCATGTAGCGCTAGCTGGGCGGTTCCCAACTAGAATCAACTGTAGCTTTCAGACCTTCAGCTGTGGGAGTTTTTCTTCTGTAACTTCTGTAGTTTCTCAAGGGCATGTGTTCTTGTTCATAAACAGAGGAAAGAGCAGCATCCATCTCAGGGAGATGCTGTGCTATCAGTTAACTACAGAGGATGAGCGGGTGCCTGTTCCACAAAGGAGGAGAAAATATTGAGACACCTGGATAATGGAGGAAAGGGAAAAGAATGAGCAAATTTACGGAGGTCCCTTTCCTGCATCTGAGGCCACAGTAACCAATAAACCTTCCTCTGCTATCAGAGGCAAACAGTGTTTTGTTTTTGTGGTTTATCAGGCAGACCCACACAAGCCTCCACTACCATAATAACAGTCCTGACAGAAACATTTGGTTCTTGGTTCCTCTTGTGAGGAAAGCAACGATGTGTGACTCCACTCAGTCAAAAGTAATCCTGGGGTACGACCTCAGCATGAAGCACTAATTCCATTCTCTCACCGTTTGTCACAGGAGCTACTTTATTCAGCTCCTGTAACAAAAAAAGCACCAGATAGAGAGAGATAAGTGACACTGAGTGAGTAATGTCAAAGACAATGAGGAGAGGATGCAGGAATGTTAATTCAACAAACAAGCATATCTCTAGGCTGCAGTGCTGAAGCTCAGGATTTTACAAGACCAGCTGGTGGAGCAGGAAGTGGAGGGAGCAACAAAGGAAGCAAGTGGCAGAAGATTTTGCTGGAACTTTCTCAGAGGATTATGAGCTTATAAGGGAAAAATTCTCTCTGTTCTTGCCTGTATTTAGTCCATTTCTGTGGTTTTCCTTATGTCATATTTTACTGAACTGTTCTGTGTTGGGTTTAATGGGACAGCGCTTGCTGTGATGTGCTAGCATGTGTCCAATCAGCGACCAAAACAACTTCTCACATGGTTCAGTTTGTTTGTTTTCTGTTAAAACATTAACAGCTACAGCTAAAAGTCTAGAAAAACAATACAAACTGTACGGTTTATTTTCCATACATAAACATCTTACTTATTACTTAACTTACTTATTATATCTAACCATCCATACATCTAACTTATAACACTTTTTCATTGAATTACTTGCATGCTGACTTGCATATTTTCTACAAATGTTAATGTATGACTTTGCACATTTATAAATGATTTTCTTATTACATTGTAAATCTCACACTGACAAATGTTATATTGTGACTCATGCTCAGCTGATTAAAATGTTATTTAAATGTTATTTGTTAAAGTTCATTAATTGAAATAAAGCACATTTTGATGTTGCCTCATTAATCATTTCCATCTCTTTTAAATAAACCTGTTTTTATTTGTATTTGCAATTTAAATGTGCCTATATCTTACATTTCTGTAAGTATAATTACAGTCTATTGTTATATTTTATATCTCTGATAAAGGGCTATATTGAGTGTTTGGAGCCCCATGATTTCTCATTGCAGCCCTGTACATAATTGAAGGTTTATATTTTATCTTTTTACTACAATGAGAACATACAGGATCTGTATGCTATTATTTAAAAAAAAAAAGCATTGATAACAGTACAATAAATATATTTGCATGAAAAACTGACCATAGGAAAAATAATAAACACAATGTAGTCTGTGGTCACTCTTGTTTAACATAAATGTGACTTTTTTTCTGTGCTGATCTCCAGGTGAAAACGATTGGAAAAAATACTGAAAAAGACAAAGAACCAAGATTTCATCCCATGTATTATCATCTTATCAATTAAAGCATTATAGTTCTGTAATCAAATTCCACTTCACTATTGACATTTTTAAATGAGGCTATATGGCATCTCGCTCTGCATCATAGAGTCATTTACTGATATTATCATTTCATTTAGCTGGAAATGGAACTACAACACTGCATGTTTCAATATGACATGATTGCTGTGCCTTGGATTGTTTCATTTTAAATAAGATAAATAACTCTATTTTTGCATTTTCTGATGGAAATTATGGTGATGCAAAACTCACCACCACAACACTGGAGTGACTAATATTCTCATTTATTCTGGTTTCTAGCATGTTCTTGTGGATGCTTACTGGTGTTCTGGAGTGGAGCTATCACCTCCTTCAGTGTAAGCCTATTAGATTTTCTATCCAAAGGCTAAAATTGTAAATTGAATTACTTAGAAAAGCAATAGCCCTCAATTAAACACACAACTTGAGGTTTCATTTAGCACAAATTGTGTTGGGTATAAGTTACATGCAGTGTGTAATAGTTAGGGCTATGGGTGTGTTTATATGCATAACTGTAAGTATGATCAGGAATATTAGTAATGCTATCCTTTGTTTGGTGGTTCTGTTATAAAGGGACATTTGAGGCGACAAGGAACTTTGTACATGAGAAATATTAGCAGAAGGAAAATGGAGATTATTCGCCGCTGGTGATTCGCTGTGTTGAACTAAGCTTTAGATCAAATAGACACACTCCATTAAACCCCTGTGAGGGTCACTGTAAAACATTTCCATATTAAAAGGAAAAGAAGGTCATTCCCTTATTCCACTGGGACACCTCAGTTAAAGAAAAAAAGGAAACTAGACCACCTGGGGTCTAGCGTTAGCAGACCAGGTAATGACGCAAAGACAGCTTGTATGATTGGCTGAAACATGTATCTTATGCTCACAAGATCAACAGCTATTTAAGAACATCTTTTTTATGCACTTGTGAACAGGAAAGTCTGCTTTGAATACATTAAACCCTGATACTCTTGTGAATTGGTCAAGTAGCGCACATAATCGAAACCAATAGAACGTGACTTAAAGGTTTTTGCACTGTATCCTTCACTCTTTGTTAGATATTCTGCACAGGACTAAAAATAAACCTGTTATTTTAGAGGTTATCCTTGAAATCAAGTGGTAATAAGGTCATGCTTGCATAGCAAAAAGCCCATTTGCTCTGTTTCTGTATGTTTCAGGCCTTCCTCTTCAAACTGTGAACTCTACGGCTTTACAGACAGTGAATAAAGACAAATGTTTGCCAGCAATGAGGCTCTCAAAGATGATGAGGAGCAATCTTGATGTTCTCAGTGCTGCTCATGCACCAGAGTGAGCAATCGTTCACACTTATATAGAGATACAATCCGTCTCCCGTCATTTTCTCTCTCCATCCTATCAGGAGGCAAATGCCTGCTCCTAATGTGACTGTCCTGCTGGAAGAGGCAAAGATAGACAGCAGAATCAGTCAAAGACACTTCCAGTTGTTTGTGCTTCTGCCATCACCTTCTGCAGAGGAGAGAGTTTGATCCATCGACGCCAGAGTCGCGTGAGATTCAGCCTCAGAATTGTACATTAAAAAATGAATTTATAGAGCTTTTAATACATTTTTTTCCAAAAAATCTTAATGATATTTTTAAATAATTTAACTACCAAAATCACATTTTACATGTAATGTAAATGTAATATTATAACATGTATTTTTTTATATTATCTGGAAAACAGACCTAAAAGACTTACATCTAGATATCAATGGATACATTAATTTCTCCAGCAGTGCAGTAAGAAGTATTTAAATGATTGTTCTTAAAGCATGTTTGTGCTTTTTACTGGGTATCTTTTCATTTTTAGACCTGAGGTTCTAACTAGGCGGTCATGTGATGGAATTGATAGAGGGGCTACTGTTTACTGCACTGGCGGTTGCCAGCACTGATGCATTCTGGGAATTTTTTAACATGTCCCCCTGAGAATGGTCAACTCTTGTGCCTAGCATGCAGTCTTTCAGAAGCTTCAGCAGGCGTTTGTGGGGACAGTGAGAATCTTGAACTTTTCTGCAGAAAAGTAAAAAAAAAGGCTTTGAAAAGCTGGTCTGAATGTTGCACTGAGCACAACTAAATATGTCAAAATGTTTTTGCCTTTCTACAGTTTCCAAAGTTAGCATTCAGGACTACTTTTTAGCATTCTTCACTTCCTCTGACAGACTTCTTTGAGAAAGTTGTAGAAAACCTTAGAAACTGCTAAACTGCATACCAGTTTGCTTAAGAAAACAAACACAAGGATAAATTGTTTTTTTTATGTGTTTGTCATTACGCTGTGATAAACCTTTAAAACACAATGCTTTGTGATGCTCAATACCCCAGCTTGTTTTCAAAGCGTTCTCTGTTCCAATAAGCTGACAGCTTTTCTCTTATCTCTATAGAACCAGCAGCATAGCATGAAAAAGGTTTCTAGTTTACATATATTGTTAATGTCTGTCACAAATTGTAGTACCTGAAATATGGACATAGAAAGTCCCATTGTATTTTAAATGTGCATTATCAGATTTTCTTATTGTAAGGTATTTAGTTATTAATAATTTAAGGTTTCTGCTAAAAATAACAAATAAATAAATAAAAACATTAAATATATTGTGCAACCAAATCTTGTTGTTGGATTTTTATAAGAGCATTAAAACAAGGTCCAATATCTTCACTGTCATAAAATAGAGTTGTTGGAAAATCTTTAAAAACAAAATTCTAGACACACAACATGGTAAAATAACAGTGATAAAATGCAAAGTCACAGATAAAAAAAACAGAGGACTAAAAAAACAGAGGACTATTGATCATATAATTGGTTTCTTGTAGAAAAACAATCAACACTTTTTATTATCAAATTAAAGACTAAAGACTTTTGCCGATGTTAAAGGTCGACTCTAATAGTGCTTTTGTAAATTGCACCAAGAAATAAAATAAGCTGGATTAAAGTTTATCAGTAATTGTTTCATCAGCTGCATTGAGAATCCATCTTGAGGTTTCTAGCCTGAACTAAACCCTTCAGATCTGCATCAGATGTGCAGTACAATCTCCTCATTAATATGTACATCGTAACACAGGAAACGTGTAGAGGTTTCCACAGGCTCTTTCAGGAGCCAATATTACAAAGAAACTCAGCAGAATTAAATTTGTGGTTTGCAGATGCATTGCAGCAAGTGTGAGGTCATACACTTTTATCCAAAGCGACTTACAGTACATTTTTACCATTTACACATGCTCCCTGGGAATCAAACCCACCACATTTGTGCTGCTAACGCAATGCTCTACTAACTGAGCTGCACAGGAACACAGTTACACAACATGAAGCTGTTTTGCTGCATTTGCACATTTTAAAACTGATCCACCAAATAGACACTGAAAATTGCTTTCATTTTTGGTTTTATGAATAATGATGTCACACAAATGTATCATATGGCTAAAAATTATGACTTGAAATAAAGCAGTGGACTTCAGTTAAGAAATTCTATTGCATTTTGGGCAAATATTGGTCTAAATTTTAATACTGTGCTGTGTAAATATTCTTTATAAATTCTGCTTTTGTGTTCCACAGATGAATAACAGCACATGGATTGGTGGGACCAACACAAGGGAGAGTAAATAATGACAAAATTTCCATTTCATTTCCTACGCAGACTCCTAATCTTCTGTAAGCTGGGCTGGAAAATACATTACTGTCAGACTTTCATTACCTTTCTTATTTCAATTAGAATTCCACACCTCATTCAATACGTACAGTTTATCAGAGAGTTAATTAGGCCCTTCTGATCGTTCCAATGGAATCTAGAGGCTATTTCAGAGCTGTAACCTGATGAAATGTGGGTTACAACCTGAAGTAAAAAATGCTGTTTCCATCCCTTGACACCACGTGCATAACATGATAATTGGGTGGGTTTGAAAGCCCATTTATGTTTGGAAATGCGCAGAGAATGAAACCAATGTCAGGAAGATGTCAGGCTTGTGTCCGCTGGTATTAAGGTAAACATCACTAATGGGCAATAGTCCTGAAAGCCACTGAGATCGAATCTCATCTCTGAGTTTGGAGAGATCAGTTTGGTTTTCTGTACATCAGCAGTAGTTCAAACAAAGCCATTAAGGTGTGTTTACTGATTCATGTAGGGTGGTGTGAGTGCATCACAATGGAGAATAGAGAACACAGACATCATCATGTACAGACTTTTCTTTTTGATGCTGTTTTCCTCTGTCGTTATGGTATGACACAGCCATGTCAGTGAATTTAAAGGAGCAGCTCACCCAAAAATTATGTTATTATTTTCTTCCTCTAATGTTGTTTCAAATCTGTATGCTGTCATTTTATATGTGAAACACAAAACAAGAATTTTTGAAAAATCTTTATTCAGCGCTAGCAGATGTGATGGACATCAATTATACCCCAATTTACTCAACATTCACTGTGTGTTTTCCAGTATATGACAGGATAGACAGGAAGACATGAATAGATTTCACTGATTCAAGCACTGATGTGTTGTGCTTTGGAAGTGAGAGGTTTACCACACTGGTTCTTTTTATGACAAATCTATTGGTAATTGGTGGCGTATCACTATTGCCCCATTTTATGATGCAATTAGTAGTTTCTTACCCTCTTTGTGTCCCATTTAATAGATTTTTCGACTAGCACAAAGCATTCTGAATTAATTCCCCTGGTTATCAACGTACCCCAAAGATTTGTTTAATTAAATGTTTACTATAAATGACTGTGTCAATGGAGACCAATTCATTCTGTGCTTAACACCACTCTGACTCCATATAGGTGTTTAAAACGTAGACGTTGCCAGAGTTTTATAGTGGATGCAATAATTTCTTTTCAATGTTTTTATGCATTTTGGCACCTTTACTCAAAGTGATTTACAGTGCATTCACGGCATACTTTTTATCAGTGTGTTCCCTGGAATCGAACCCACAACCTTTCCACTGCTAATGCAATGCTATATCAATTCAGCTACAGGAACACTTTTTTTAAAAAAATATTTTATTTTTTTGGAAAAGTAATATCTTATAAACACCATTTTGGATTTCTTGGCATTGTAATAGTAACATTTATTTCAGTCTTAAATCATGTCTTGTTCGGAAGATATTAATTCTGGTAAGGACTATTGATTTTGCCCTTGCCAGTATCTGAATGTAGGACAGCAGCATATGTGCGTTGCCCCTCAGGACAGTTATTAGTCACAGTTCTGACTGATAGAGTCAGTAAACTATAGGGATGATATTTTTTGCTCCACCTCTTACTATGACCACAGGCAGTTGTAGAATTTTTTACATTTTCCTTCATAACTCTCAGACTACTACCTGTCAGATTCAACTGTAAGAAACATTTATATATGCCAAATGTATCAGGTCCTTTAATAGACTTGTAATGAAAAAGACTAGATCATAATATTGAATTTAATACAAGATGACAGCATGTTATTGAAAAAGAAAATCATCATCATTTTATTACTTTAATACTTATTATTATATTACAGAAAATTGTCTCGTGTGTGTATAGCGCCCCGTCCTTCAGTTGTCAGGGATACTGTGTGTTTAAAAAATTTTAAATGAATTGAAATCAGTTAAATTATTTTAGTAAATGATCAAGTCGAAGTCTTCATTTAGTGCACCCTTACCTACTTTAATGCAATACACTTTAATAAAGTTTCAAGATTGCACTTTAAGATTGAGGTTTTTAATTCTATCACACATTTTGTTGTAATTTCCCACCAGAACTCACAGACATGTTAGTCAAAAATGTTAACATAGTTGAACTGTCTTAAATTAAACTTTTTGTATATTAAGCTGGGATTGAAGAAAACAATATTGAAAATAAATGTAAAATAATTAATTTAATGTACCAATTAATTATATTATGTTGTTTGTTGTTTTTTTATATAAAAGCAATAAGCATCTCAAAGTCACAAGCAAGTGCTAAAATCTCTGTAATGCTTATCTGCGACCAAGCTGAAGTCAAATCTTTAGTACTGACCGCAGTAAGAGAGCTAGTGCCATATGCTGCACGGTAAATAGCAATCAGAATTTTAATTAGCTGTGCTCTCTTCTCAGGCTGCTCATTTCTCTGTGGGATATGCAAAAATGAAGGCCACAAAATTGCTCATAAATGCTAACTCTGTGCATCCCATAATTCTCACTCATTGTGTTGCGTTTCAGGGTTTTAATGGACTTGCGATGTCTCCCTCAAACATCTTGCTCCCTGGAGTGAATCTTCATCAATTTAAAAGGTGCTGGGAATCATTAGTCCACCACACATACTGTTGACTGACCATGACGGACTGCTCGCTTACCTGTAATTTAAGGTATGTTGAGGAAAACGCAGGGCCGGACAGAGCTCTTCTTAAACCTGGAGAATAACTAATAAATGAACAATTCTGGGCAGTGGAACCTTTGCACTCAGAGGTTCGACAAAGTGCCAATTAAACCGTGCTGCCTGAGAAACAGTTGACTAAGTTTGAGAGATGATTGTGTGGTGCCCTGAGTTCTCACCCCCGGTGCCTTTGTTTTGCTGCCATATTGAAACTCGCTCCATCGCCGCTGAAGATGCATACTAAACTAAACGTGTTCTGAAAGATTGAAAGGGGAATAACATGCTAATGTTCTCAAAATAGAGTTTTTGCTCTGGGACATAGTGTGGTGCCAAATAAGGTCAAAGTTTGAAATGCTACAAATTTAGTGGGAGTTTATTGTGTTGGGAAAAGTGCTTTTGTTTAGTAATCACTCTTGATAATTACATTTTCCTAGTCTAGCATGTTGCAAAGTCTTAGATAGGGGAGGCATGTGATTTAAATAGACCCTGAGGTTATAGAGCTAAAAAAGACTATTTAAATGTCTTGGTTCATTACAGTCATTCAGGGATCTTTAAATCCAACACTTTCTAGTTTGTATCCGTTGTGTAGCACTAATCAGCATTAAGTGTCTGTATGATAAAATGCATTAAATTCAGAAGCAATGAAAAGCAATAAACACATACTACAGATGCAGAAATTCAGCCTAAATTTTAAACCTTACAAAGTAATGCAGTCATTAATTGCTGTTCATTTTCTCTCTCCACTGAATTAAACTTTTTTAAATAGAAACACTCTATATATAGTCACATTACAATAGTTAAATGTGCTGTGAACTTTTGACTGGATATTACAGTTTCATCTCTAAACAAATTATTTATGCAGAACGAGAATTATTTCTCTCCACATCAAAATCACAGCGAATATGAAATTAATGAACTACCAAGGTGATTAATTATGTGCTTCTTATTAGATTAGTGTGAAGACTGGCAAGACTGACATTTTGCATGGCTAAAACTGTGCTGTGCCATGTTTCTATATTAACATTTTTTGATAAAGCCAAACAACACCTGTCATCAGACAAAACCACAAACCAATCACCTTGAAATTGTAGTAGCCAGGCCAGGAAAACAGTCTTGCAAGATAACTACCAATCTGATGTGCTGCTAGCGTTGCAATAAACGTCAGTTTAGTCGTTTAAGAGAAAACTGTTTCACTAGGCAACCTTATGGCGAATGTTTAATGTCGTTAGCTTTCCATCACTTTTCACGTTTGAATTCTCTCCTTCAGGCAGTTTGCGGAAGCAAAGGAGGACCCCATGATCCTGTCAGCTCTCATATAGTAGCTGGCGACAACAGCCGTACAGCGTTAAATCACTCTGTCGTGTGGTATTACCGGACGAAAGCTAACCGACTCCTGACTGAGTCAGTCTGCTGATAAAATCACTTTCTGCAGTCACCAGATAGTCACTCGGAGACCCTGTTCAAATACGGTAAAAACGAGCAGTTAATGGCAGGGGTTAAAGGTCTTCAGCCACAGTGATGATGTAAGCTGATGTGAGTTTAGCTTTTACAGTAGTGTAGTGTTTCCTGCAAGCACATTTCCTTCCTATCGTCTGCTATTAGCAAGTGTAATCAACAAACCCAAGAGAACAAATAATAGCGCTAAATAAATGGAAGCCAGCAAAGCGACGCAATCCAAATGGATCTCTCTGGTTCATTTCATTTCAAAATGAATAGCAAAATCAAAGTGTAATAAACTGCTGTGTCAGAATTTTTCCCTGCTGTTATTTTAATAGCACATAAGGAGCAAACTCACAGTATTCAACAAGTCACAAGTAGATAGCCTCATGAAATATTTAAACAAGACTGTCTATTAATAAAGACTGAGGGGAAGTGGTATGGGTCATTCTTATTACATGCCACATTTCAACTTTATAACTGTCAACATAAACTGAAACAGAAGAGGAAAGAAATTTATTATAGTATGTAAGTATAAGAAATTATCATTTCTCTCTCTCTCTCTCTCTCTCTCTCTCTGTATATATATATATATATATATATATATATACACACACATGCATGTGACCCAATGACCCATCACTTTAAATAACATACATCTTATGACCCCATCTTATTGTTTGAGTTATGCATCAGATGCACTGTATGTTATAATATAAAGCTTTGTGTTCCCCTATACAATATAATCTGCATAAGTATGATACATCTTTTTAATTGTTGTGCCAATTTAATTGTGTTTTATTACACTGACGAGCCAGAGGCGTGCTAAATTGTAGGAACCTGGAGTTTTGGGCCCATTACAGAGGACATAATATGGTACTCTAGCTTCAGGCTTTGAACAGAACTTATGATTATGAAAACTGGATTGTAACAAGGAAGAAAATTGCAGTCATAAGTTTGGACAGGGTTCAACTTAATTTTAAAATGTGAAGTGTGTCCTGAATTATGTTTAGATGAAGTTTTCTGTCTCCAGAACGCTCAAGGGCCCCACTACCAACAGGTGAAAAATTTTAGTCATCAGAAAATCACGAAGTATGAAGAAATAACACACTCAATATTAAACTTGCATTTAAAGTCAACTTAAGTCATTGCTTAAACATGCTTTTTTTACTTAGGCATAAAACTGTTCTATTTATTGTTAGAAAATAGAAGTTCACCAGAAAGAAAATTATTTTGGAAAATATGAGTATATATATGTGTTAAGTTCAGGTAACATGACTGCCTTATTGAATTATTTACTTCAAGGAATTATTTGCAAATAAGTCTCTGCAAATAAAGAGCTCTAGGGACGGACCTAATTACAGAACATGTTACAGTGAATACTTTAAAACACATATCTGTCTGTCTGTTCTGCGTTGTTTGCGAGAGGATAATAAACCTCTTCAGTAAGGCAAATGGGAGGTCATTCCAACCTATCAGCTTTGATTCTTCTACGAATTTCTGACACGCTTGGCTGGAAATACAAACAATTAGGCTTCTAAAATGCGCTCAACCTAAACTGTCTGCACAATTCAAACAAGTTTCTAATTAACTGTTTTGAGAGGTCAGCAATCAGTTGTTGTTTCATTTACATCCCAGGCCTCAGTGAATACAGAGCGAGCTTCACTAGTCAGCTTTTGTTGAGTCGACTGGTTTATACCCCTGGAAAGGGCACTAGGGGATGAGCGCAGAGCCTCAGCATTTGTTATGCCTTAAATAATTCAACAACGCTATTCCAAGGCTTTCAGCAATAATTTCTCATGGAGCCTTTTGTGACAGAATAGTTTTGTGAAGGTGTGGAGCAGCGTTATGATCTTGCAATTACCTTCCTCTTGCCTAAATGTTATTTATTTGTTTGTTTGTTTGTTTATTGTGATAAATGAAAGCTGCTTTTAATTACATGAAATGTTTTAAAGGAATGTATAACCTTGTAACCTGTCAAGCGGCTATATGGTATATATATATATGTAACTGAATAATTTATTAATATTATGCCTTTTGTTTGCACATCCATTATCCATTTAGAGACCAAGGCACTTGCTTTGTTTATGAAATGTAAAATTCTACAGGCTAAAACATATACACATACCTTGTGAATACAAGCGACACACCTTGCAATACAAGCCCTTACTAGTCGACAAGTATGTCAGGAACGATGTTGTTCATTGTGCAGCTGGACTCCACCTCTTGAATCAGCACTGTAAATGATTGTGTTATGACATCTAAGTGGCTGATTACCTCAGTTCAATAATGTGCTACCACACACTTTAATCTGAGGCTGATGTCATGTGCCTGTTATTGTTGCTTTTGCTGTGACAAATCACCGCTTTGCTCTCTCTCCTCCTGCCGCGTTAAGAGCCATCAAGTCAAAACAACACAATGTAATCACAAACATCAATCTCCCTATCTCTGCTCCCCTCAACACAAGTGAGATGTCTCTCCTAAACAATGCTAAACCTAAGGACCTACCTACCTAGGCAGCATTTTACGGCACCGTAAGGCTTGTTCCAAAAAATTGGCAGCAAAATTTTGCCTTCATGGTTCTGTTCTAGGAGAAGTGCACTAGAAAACGTCTTGAAGTCAACTTCAACAATCCTGTGTAATGTGTTGCTTGTATAGAGCTCTATATATGCAGTAGACTGCAAGGTTGCTCACTAGATTTTTAAAACAGATCTACAGAAACGCTTTGCCACACAAAGACGCGCAAACATTCAGAAGCAACACTTGGGTAGTGATGCATTTATTCATTGATGGGATACAACTATTTTTCAAATGGTTCCTGGTGTCCTGTAGAGACAGTAACTCAGTTTTTTCATCCCAAGCATGTTTTTCGATTGTTTTTTTTTCTGCAGAGATTCCAAAGTTTTAAAGGCATGTTCAGTACCGCCATGACTTAGTTTGATCTGAGTATAAATAGTTCAGTGGAAAAAAATGTTTTCAATTTTTTATGAACATGGAAAAGTAGGTCTGAATATCAATGAAACAAATGAAATCAGAGTAAAGTAAAAGGCGATAAAGGAAGAGAGAAAAATGTTGGAGAAATGCATACAGGCTATTTTTATTGTGGATCATTGCAGATGATCACATGACCCGTGTCTGTGGATGGTCAGAACTCAATGTAATAATATTACTCAGCCATAAAACATCTTTAAAACACTGTAGGTATAAGAACAAATAAAGTTGGAACTTAGAGGACATCTGTGGTGTGGACAGCCTCTAAAATACAACATGTTTTGCTTGCAGATGTCAGAATAAAATATTATGTAAAAAAAATCAAAAACAAAGACACTTTAATGCACATTTGCACAAATGCCTCAGAACCTTTAATCATATGATGAGGTTACTGGAGGAACTATGAACTTTCTCTGCAGGAACTCAGAGAAAGGGGGGGGTGAGATGTTCTCCACAGACCTCCACCAAAGTAACTTCTCAAAAGTCTTTTATTTTTGTTTATTTAGATGGAATAAGATGGTTTGTTGACCTTTGTTTTTGCTAAAGGTTAAACATTCAATAGTTTTGAATAACTGTTATTTACCCAGGATTCCTCTTTCATCTTCATAATTTCCTTGATCTTGTTAGTGGCCCTTCAATATTAAGGGGTCTGAGCTCATGAATAACATAACTGGTATAACTGAAAGGAAATAATGCTGTTCTAAGGAGAACGATTCAATGACAGTAAGGAGACTCTATTGGCATAAGCCTATTAAAGAAATGTCTTTAATAGAGCTCAGAGTGGATAAAGCAAAGCAGGTCCAAGCTAATGTCTGTGGTATTATGACTGATGACATATCTACAGTAAGAACTGCCATTTACATTGTGCTCTGATTATTGTTCTAGACTGAAGGAGAAATAAAGGCAGAATAATTGAGGTGAGTGAGATGAAAGCCTTTCTTCCTCTTTTAAAGTGCCCATGATTTTCAATGCGATTTCCAAGCTAATTTAATTCTGTTTATTGCACTTAAAGGCTTGTGTTATTCCCCACCCCAACTACTGACACAAAGTGTGGCTTTCATTTCCAGCCTGTCTGTTTCATTAAGAGACACTGAAACACTCCCTTATATGAGATAATTGTGTTTCCAAGTTTCTCCTCCCCTGACATCGCTTATCTGTGGATTGGTAACCATAAACACAAACTTCTATAGACTCTATATACATAGACTCTATGTGTCTCTCAACTGGTTTCACTTTGGGCTGTTTTAGTTGTGTACTACTGAATATCAAAGGTTATATGGTTTAATATGCAATTTTTAGGAAAGCATAATCAGTTTTGTGTCAATATTTATCAATCTTCAAACCTTGATAAGATTTCGGCCTGGGCAACATACAGAAGATGATGCAAACATCAGTTTACGTTAAATAACCAAAACAACAATAAGCATCAGCTGCCTTATCAGCAGGGAAACAGCTCTGCTTGTGTAAGATACTGTAGTAAATCAGACTGCTGAATAACCAGACCCTTCAATTACTGCTGATGACTGTGCAGCCGCTGGGGTAGATGGGACTTATAACAGTGGTTGGATGGTGATTAACGGTGTATAACCACATTTACATTCTGTTGGCTTACGCTGAACCCCATTAGGAAGGAAAACGTCCATTTATATTGAAAGACTGCCATCTGCTGGTATTTAATGGTCTTTACACGCTGGTCTTTACACGATGACATACAAATCAAGACTCGCTAATGTGGAAAATTATGGTACAATCAATCTCCCAGTAGGGGGCTAATGCACAATCAATTTGTTTATTGAAGTTTGTGATTTATTTGGGTGGAAATCAACCTAACAGAACCCAGCCAAAGTACAAGCTGTCTAGAAAGTGTTATCACAGATTTCTGTTAAGCTGTAACTAAAGTTACCAAAAAGCCCTGAATAATGAATCTGTAAATGTTTAGTTTAACTTACATTTTTTAATTTACCTTTACCTTTTACAAATATTTCTGGAGTAGAATAATTCACCAAAAATGTGTTCTTAGTTGCAAAGGAATTTTTAGAATAACCCCTAGCTCTATTAACCTTTAATTATAAAAATACATATATAATGTATAAACATAACTCAATCTTTTTAAATGACATACGAAATACTAGAGCAGCACTTTTGACTTCACACAATTGCTGCCAGCAAGTGTTTAATTTATGAATTATCAATTAATAAATTACCTATTAAAATTAATTAAGTAATAAAGAAGTGCTCATTTGTTTAAATCACTGCCCATTTATTTTAGTTCTCATTATCAGTGAAGTATGATGGCTCTATGTTGTTGTGCTAATGGCTGATGGTAATTACTATGGCTGGGTGTCTGTGTTGACATTCACTCTAATTCTGTGCTGCTCTCTGTAGAACATTGATTTACAGGCATCTGTCATATCCACATGAGTCTTGCAAACAATCAATTATTCATTTTGGTTTTAGTTAGTAAGTTATATTTATGTCCTGTTTAATACACTAAAAGGGCCACTAGAAATCTCACAACCATGCATATGTTTGTGTTTAGGGCATCAGGCATCAATGAAAAAATTGCCTTTATTGTAATTTGATGATTATTGAGGTTTAAAACCATAGGTTGATACAAGACAGTGACTTTTGTTAAAATGTAAAAAAAACAGGCTTTATATTGTGAATATAACAAACAATATTTCAAATATTGCCTCTGACAACATCCTCTCATTTTGTGACAACTAGCCCCTGTCGTCCCTTTACATATAATTTGTATTTTGTGTATGTCTTAGTTTAGATTTGTGATGGCAGTTGGTCAATTGCTTTTTTCCTCTGGAAGCTACTTCACGCAGGTACAGCTTTGTGTACACACTTGATTTCACCTGTCACGGTTTGTTCCTCTTTCTTTATTTAAGCAATATAAAACACACAGTGCAGAACTAGGAAAAAGAGTAAATCAACTACATCTAAAATAAGAAAGGGTGTGCCTAAGAGATAAACCGTAAACATGAATAAAGACGAAATTTGGTGAACAATAAATAAATAGGTACATAAACACATACATGAAGCACTGTATTAGCCATATGGTAAATAAAAGAATACTAAATAAAGCCAAATAGTACATTTTCCCATAATACATTATGGGAGAATAAATAATGGGAGGAAAATACAATAATTTCATTGACATGTTCGATATCTTACACATAATGTCATTGAATAAGTGCATTTCACCAGACACTTATTTAATCCATACAAACATGGGCGTTTGATATTTGCGTCACACTCTCTGCGCAAACCCCCGCGCAGCGATGACGCGCTGGGCGCAGGACTCGCTCGATTAAATGACGTCACTGTGTCATGTCGACGGGTAACGTGCGCCATCTTGAATCGAAACAAAATCACGGGCAGATCCCGCGCGTCTCCGTTCGCTTTCATTCTGCGTTCGTTCACGTCGTACGCCTGCGACCGCCAAGTTGAGCCGAAGGAAACGCCGTGCTGAAGGTTCAAGGCCGAGACAGAGGCGATGATGGCAGGTAAACGGGCAGCGCAGGGTGGTTTTGTGTTGGTAGGCGGGGGCGCAGCAGCAGCGGTGCGGCCTAAACATCAAACTAGACACTGAGGCAAAACCTCATCTACTGATTTATTTAAGTATGCATGTCCGTTTGGGGTTAGGAGCTGATGAAAAGACTTGAGGGGGTTGATTCGAGCATACATTTAAATGCATTAGTGTTGTGAGTTACTTATTTTTAGTATGCATGCTCGTATGTGGTTGATAGCTGATGATGTGACTCGGGGAGGTTGATTCGAGGATGCATTTTAATAGATTTGTGTGTTTATTTGTTGCAGGGGTTGGTGGAGGCAATGATTTTCAGTGGTGTTTTTCCCAGGTGAAAGGAGCCATTGACGAAGATGTTGCAGAAGGTAAGAGATGGTTTGTCTCGCTTTTGTAGACCTGCACATTGGGTCAATGTGCAGATGTGTTGGTAGTGTTAAAAAGACAGATGTATGGAGAATACAGGAAAAGATATAGGCATATGTGATCATTGTACATGTGCCAAATTCTCCCTCGTTATAAGAATGTATACGTCCATACCGGAGAATAACATACATTTAAGTCAGGCTTAGATGTTGTATTGTGATAGATACAATACAAATCTTATACAGTGTGGAATCTACAGGCTTTAATTTCTGGAAAAATAGACTAAAAAATGTTGCTGGCATCCGGAGTGTTTACACATAATCTTTCATTAAAAAAATCCTGTTAAATAAGAAGTTCCACTTGCCTTTCACTAGCAATAGCAGGTTGTGTTTTATGGCTGTATTGTACACTATAGTCCCTCTGTATGTCCCACCTCAACTTTCTGTTCCAAAGGAAAGATATTTCATAGGGTTTTTTACCCTATAGAATAAATTAAAGCATTTAAGAATAGTCAGGTAAAAGTTGAATATTCTATCATACTTAACATCAAGCATTATAACTAATAGAAACAATATGATGTTAATGGCAAAGTGAACATGGGTGAAATTGGCCTGATGCATGGAGTTAGTGAGAATGTTCGCTAGATTCCTGGGCTTCTGTAGGGAAGCACATCCTGTCTTTGGAAGAGCGGAAAGCACGTCCGACTGGTCTGACCAGCTCACTTATCCGTGTGCCTTGTCCAAGTATGATCTTCATCCATAGATCCGAGCCTGAGAGTTACAAAGCGTTTATTTAATACATGATTAAATCTCAGAAAGAGTCCAGATTTGATTCCTCCATATGAGGCTTGAGATTTTAGCTTTTTATTTGTGGCTTAAAGACTCCGTATGTTTGTTTGTTTATGAATATAGTTACAATGTGTATTATGTTGTTATAAGAACTCAAGGCTGTTTGTTGCTTATGTAGTTTTGGCATGAGAAAGTATCAGAGGTGTGAGACAGTAAAGCACTTTTGCTAAACGTTTTGATCTGTGTGTGACGCTTGTCATATTGACTACAAGGCAAAATATGTGAAGGGAAACCCTGTCATTTTGTGAACTCTCAGTTTCCCTCCTGTTTTATTTGATGATGATATTTTCATTCAGAAAAGTCTTCATTAATAAAGTTTGATGATGCAATAAAGTTTTCATTTATTTGTATGCTGGTGGTTTGTTGTTGACTGCATGACCTCCAGACCTCCACTTTACCCTCTGTGTAAAAAGCTGATTTCTAGGAAACAGACACATATGGTAGTGTAATATCATCCAGGCAGAGTGACCCTCATGTGAAAGAGAAGGTTATTTAGAGCTCACTGTGTTGCAAGACTGTGTGTGATTGCTATGGTGACATTTTGAGTTAGAGTAAACTACAGAATACATTTTCCCAATTGCATTTGAGTTAACACCAATTTAAAATACCAGGTATGTTTCATTTTCTCACACCATCATGGCTTGTGTTTGTTGATCTTGTACAGTGTTGTGAAATACTGTTCGTTTTAAAGCAGAAGCTTCAGGCAGTGTGGCTATGGAACGCATACGTACATAGTCAAACCACATTCAGTTGTCTATCTTGTCCTCGTCATTATAAACAGCTCAGAGATATTTACTGGCTACCAGCCAAGATGTTTTCAAGTAAAAGTGCTTCCTAATTGTAAAGGTATCCAGTTTCATTTAAATACATTTCGTATCTTAATAAATCAAGAATAGGAAGTGTAATAAATAAATAAATCATGGATTGTGAGATTCATATGGAGTAAAACATGGATCTTGGAAGAACATGGTAGCTTAGGATTTATTCTAAGAATGTCAACGGAATAAATGTGAGAAACTGTTCATAATGAATCTGGATTGTTTGTTGACTTAACCATAAATAATCTCAAATCTCAAATAAAATTATTACCTGTGTTATAATTTAGCAGGCCTGAGCTCTTTAACAGAATTGTTTGTAGGAATAGACTGTAGACTGGAATAGACAGTTAAATAAAAATGTAGTTAAAAATAGTCTGTGTCCTAATAACATTCATTGTTGCTAAATAGATTGAAATTGAAATGTTTTGATGCAAGTAAACACAGTAAAAGTAAATAAAGGTTGGTTTTCCGCACTAGTTTTCATAAAACACTTAATTTTAAATTATTTGTATAATGTTACAATCCTGCTTTATATTTTCAGCTAAATGTAAGTGAATGTATAGAGAATATTGTATGTAGCCTAAACCTGGTTGTACAGCCTGTCAATTACAATGATTCTAACAGGACATAAGCAAAATAACACATTTTGTACGATAAAGTTGAAAGCGTGAAGTTTGTTTGTATGAGATGGACGCAGGGCAGCCCTCTCTTACCCACCCTGAAGAGAAGCTAGCAGCATCCGTACTGCACCCTCTGCCCAGCTCGTAAATCTTCCGCTGCCGTCTTGTGTGCGCTGCTAACACTCTTAGTCTGGATCTGTGCTATAATGGCCTCTCTCTGCCTTTCAGGATGGGTATGTGCACGTTCATCTCCATCCGACTCTCACAGCGAGGGCTCTGCTTGTTTTTCAGCTTTTCCAGGTCTCGCTTGCTCTGCATTTGCTCGTGCGAAGAGACTCCCTGGTGGTCATCTGATGTTGTTGTTGTTTGGGTTTACTGTACGATGCTCAGATTTTATCTCCACACGTAAGGTGCTGATGTAATCGTGCCTGTAAGTTGTGGGGGATGTCTGACTGGAAGTCAGATGCTTTCGGACAAATTGTTAATGTTTGCTTAGGTGGCTTGTATTATGGATGCACTGTGATATACCTGCCTGTGTCTCCCTGATGTTGTTGTTGTTGTTGTTTGTGTACAGTACTGTAGTGTTCCCTGAGCTGTTTTGCAGTTTTGTTGTTTTTTCTTTGGAGGAAAGACGTTGACACAGCACAAGTTGAAGGGATTCTGAATTGACTGAAGGGTGCAGCTCACAAATTTTTTTTTTTTTACATTTTTATTTTCATGCATTTGGATTTATATTTATGACAATCATGCCATTTCCACCCCAAATTCTCATTTTTATTATGTCAGGCTGTTCAATCAACAATGTATTATTTTGTAGTTCCATGTAAAATACTTCATAAAAACTTTACCTTTGTCCTATTAGGGGACATTGGCACAAGGCCGTAACATGCAGAGCTCATATCACGGGATGTTAATGGATCTGTGCAAATCTCTGCAGTAATGACAATGACTTTTTTTTTTTTGTTGTTTTTTGCATTAATAGGATTTGAGAGGGAAATGCGTTTAACTGTCTGAAAATGTCACTTTAAACTTTTTTCATGGTGCTAATAATACTCTACATTTTCATAAAGCAAAATTTAGTGTCTCATTTCTTTCTTTTGATTTGAGTGAAATATGACCCGCACATATTCTTGCAGGTTATATAAGATTCACCAACTAATGCTCCACTCATGCCATTACTTTCTGTCACTTAGATGTGACTGGAGATTGAAGTTTCTGTTGGCTTTTATATTCAAACTAATGGCTTCTTTTGCCTTCATCTCTTTTTTTTGATGTCTTGTGGAAAATCTCTGCCTCTCAGGAGATTTGTTTATAAGCTCTAGGGACGGTCTCTATTTTATTAGGATATGATGCTCAGCTTTAGTAGAAAGCGGTGAGAAAATGTACTTGATGATGTCATTAGCATAAAAGTCTGGGTTCTTAAAGAAATGGTTTACTCAAAATTAAACTTGGCACTTCATCACCTTTGTGGGGTAACACTGTTTACTCTTGTTCTTTTCCATACAATGAAAACATCCGGTGACCAATGGGTTTCAAGCTCCTAAAGGGTCAAACACTAAGTACCCTATATCTATAATGTGGGTAATGTATTTTAATGTGTAGATGTGTACTTAGAAACTGGAAATAAACTGCATGCGTGTTTGGCCATCAGAACCCCCCCAAAAAGCTTTGAAAACAGCTCAATGTCTATTTTTATTGCAGCTTTATGTCCACCAGGGCAAATCAGAATCAAATTACTTTGCATGTTAAAACGTTTCCAAAGAGCTGTGATGTAACGTGTGAGTGTAAACGCAATGTTTTGCAGCTCTTATGATGACAATGGAATCCTTTTTTAAATTGCCACTGTCATGAAGTGTCATAATTGTTATTTAAGCGAAACCTGTAGCAAAAACAGGTCTGCAAAATAAGTTTAGATAATTTTATATTAATTGGTGTTAATTTGTGGGTAGTCGATGCTTATTTGATTTGTAATAAAATTAAGAGCCTTTGAAAATCAGTACAGTCACTATGTACAAGCACAGATACATGTGTTTGTGGGACACGTGAAATAGATGCTTGATGTCACTTGCTGCAGATTTGGAGGTGTTAACTGTAGACTAACTGAAGGCCAGGCCTGTGTGTGTCACCCTCCCTGTAATGAGCTAATTGTTCAGTTTCAGGAACACTGAATCATGTTTGTGTCCTGGTGTCCTTGCCTCTGAGCGAGAGATCAGAAGGGTGGAGGAAAAAGTGAGCCACACAAAACAGATGATTTGTTTTGTAACTTCAGTTTCAGGGTAAAACATCAGCAGTTTAAAATGTATGAGACCAAACACTTTTTTTTTTCCTGATCTGTTTCCTGTTGAAACAGGAAGTTGGGGTGGGATATATATTGATGCATTGTTTATTGTACAGCTTTTTTATAACAAATAACAAATTTGAGGGGCTTAAATAATAAACACCATTATTTAAATGAGATTTCACAAACCATTTTACTTTGATTGCTTTTAGAAAGTTAGCGATTGGTTAAGAGGACTGTTCCCTTTTTAAGCCACATGTTGGTTGAAACCTAAGCAGCTTCGTGACTTCAGATGAGAAGTAGTATGAGTTTGGAAGAAAAAATTGTGATCTTTATGTGAAAATTATGTAATGTGAACGGATGCATAAGACAATGTTTCTTGGGAAAAAGTTTAATGTTTTGTAATAGTTTTAAAAGCTGTTTTAAGGTGGGATCTATTTTTTCAAAGTTTTGCGTGTTAAATGCATAAAATAAATGATCTGTCTTTTCTTGTTTTTTGGGGTCTCCAGCGGACATTATCTCAACCGTTGAATTTAACTATTCTGGGGAGTTATTAGCCACAGGAGACAAAGGAGGAAGAGTCGTCATATTTCAGCGAGAGCAGGAGGTGACGCTCCCCAAAGACTTTTATTGCATTTCATCAGTTTCTGTAAAACAATATAACTCTGTGTTAATTTCTGTGTTTAATAATCTCCCCTGCAGAGTAAAAACCGGCCCCTCTCCAGAGGGGAGTATAATGTGTACAGCACTTTTCAGAGTCACGAACCAGAGTTTGATTACTTGAAAAGTTTAGAAATCGAGGAAAAGATCAATAAAATCAGATGGCTGCCACAACAGAACGCCGCACACTTTCTTCTGTCCACAAACGGTAAGAACAGGAAGTTGTATGCTTACTTTTTTTTCATTTTTTGTAATATTTAATATCTAATGAGCTGAAGGCCGGACAGCACAGTCTACGCCGAGAAATGAAGTAAACCGTACTATTAAGAAAGCAGCTTTGTAAAAGAGTAAAAACACTATGGATATAATAAAATACTTGTACATTTGTGCTTTGTTTTATTGAACAGACAAAACCATCAAACTATGGAAAATCAGTGAGCGAGACAAACGGGCGGAAGGATACAACCTTAAAGATGAAGACGGAAGACTGCGAGATCCGTTTCGAATCACATCACTACGAGTGAGTCTCAGTCCTGTGCACACTGCTCCCTGTAATTCATAAATGTGTAATGAGGAATAAAGCGGCCACACACAGATTCTCAAAACTGTAATTTTTTGCATTTTTCCCTCAGTAATTTACAGCCAAGCTGTTTCCTTGAGAATTGACTCATGCTATGATTTGAATCATTTTGATTGTCGCCCAACCCAAGTAGATTTTGTCACGCAAGCAAAAGTTCTTTATCTGATGCAATTCAACCAAAGCCCATGAGCTTTACCTGTCTCATGGATGCAGAGGGAGGGTCTGGATGCAGGCTTGTTTTATCTTTAATGTTAATATTTCATGAAGCAACTCTCTCTGACTTTGCAGGTTCCTGTTCTGATGCCCATGGACTTGATGGTTGAAGCAAGCCCACGCAGAATATTCGCAAATGCACATACATATCACATCAATTCCATTTCAGTAAATAGCGATTATGAAACATACCTTTCTGCCGACGACCTCAGAATAAATCTCTGGCATTTAGAAATCACAGATAGAAGTTTTAGTATCCTTTATGTGATTATTCAACTGTGAGTTGCTTTAAAATGTTTCTTCAAACCTTTAATCTTTGATTAAACAGCGTTATATTATGTTCTGCCAATCCCCTCATGGCCCATATATGTATGTAAAGGTTTTTGAGACCATTAATCACCATTTTAGTTATTGTACCATATTATTTGTCTCTTAATGAGCAATTTTGTTTTGTGGTTATGTTGTGGTATCTTGATTTGTTTATAAAAATGCAAATTGTCAAATCCACTGTTTTTTCAGCCAGCCGTTTCAATATTTTATCATAGTACAGTGACCTCTTATGATAGATGACCCATGAGAACTAATATCTCATGTTTATGAAACCAAATTGTAAATTACTCAATTTAATCACCCTCAAATCATTCCAAATTTGACTTTCTTCTGTGTAACAAAAGATGTTTTGTCCATACAGTGGAAAACAGTTGGTGCTAGTGATGTTTGGTTACCAGTGCACATCAAAATATCTTTTGTGTTCCTCAGAAGCAACAATAGTCATTTTGACTGAACTATCCCTTTAAGCTCAAGTGTTTCTTCAACCGTGAAACATCTCAACCCCTCGAAACTGTGATTGAAGTTTTCTGTTGGTTTCCTTGATGGTTTCACCCTCAGACATTGTAGATATAAAGCCAGCCAATATGGAGGAGCTGACAGAGGTGATAACAGCAGCAGAGTGCCACCCGCACCAGTGTAATGTGTTTGTGTACAGCAGCAGTAAAGGAACCATACGGCTCTGTGACATGAGGGCAGCCGCACTCTGTGATAGACATAGCAAATGTGAGTACAAAAGGTTTAGTTTTTTTCTGCTTTAAACTTTTTTTGTTTTGTTTCTCGTACCTCGTTATACCCCTAATACTTGCCTGTATTTTTCCAAAAGCCATTAAAACATTAAGCATGTCAGTGTCGCCTTCTAAAAACACCATCACAGTGTCTCTTACAGTCTGTGGAAATCTGGGGCCTGTTTTCGCAACAAGCTTCCAGTGTTTAATGTCAGCAGGGCCTTCTGTTATGTAATTACTGCATTATGTAATTAATCGAATGCTCTATTCTCATCAAAAGACTTAACTGTAGCTATTTACTTCCTGTTGAGTCTGTGTAGAACCACCCCCGTTAAGCTACTTTTTTTAGCTACTTAGCTAAAAATAAGCTAAAAAAAAAACCAAATGCAATTATTAATAATGTTTTTATGATAAATGTTTCAAACTGCAGTATGCTACACTAGACAAATCACATAGACTTATCATCTAACAGCTCATGTTACTTTTGGAAAAATACAGGTCAAGTCAAGCACACT
This sequence comes from Yasuhikotakia modesta, assembly GCA_036877545.1. Taxonomy (NCBI): domain Eukaryota; kingdom Metazoa; phylum Chordata; class Actinopteri; order Cypriniformes; family Botiidae; genus Yasuhikotakia; species Yasuhikotakia modesta. The sequence goes on along the minus strand of JBAJNP010000084.1, from coordinate 29,897 downwards.
GCCTTGTGGGATACGATGTTCCATACAGCGTCCTTTGCTAATCTAGTGGTCACCTGGTAACTTGGAATCATCTCTCTAATCTGTGATGGGACAAATGGGCTTTATTTTTAGGGCACACAAACAACTAAGATGTGGTTAGGTGTGAGCTTTATGGTGTTAAGGTTTACTGCTTATTACTGTGCTTATTTATAGCTGACAAAAATCAGAATTGGGGTGTTGCCTTGCCTGCAGCTGTTGGGTGTGGCCAATATGAATGTTCCCATTGTCATGCCAATCTTCGGACAAAATAAGAAAGTGATTTGACAAAAGTCTGTAAAAGTCTTTAAAAAAGTATTCTAAAAAGTGTTACAATGACTTTTATAAAGAGTATTTAAAAGTTGTTTATTTACATAGCCGTGCACAGCATGCAGCATGAAGTGTCGCAACAAGTTTCATCTCATTGTTTTATTTCTTAGTTTTCGAGGAGCCAGAAGATCCCAGTAGCCGGTCGTTCTTCTCAGAAATCATCTCCTCCATATCTGACGTCAAGTTCAGCCACAGCGGAAGATACATGATGACCCGCGATTACCTCTCGGTTAAGGTTTGGGACCTGAACATGGAGAATCGGCCAGTGGAGACATACCAGGTGAACAAGAGTTATTGTGATTTCAGACATTCCAAAACATGCGCTGTCATGTCTTGAATATTTCCTGAATGTGCCGTTTCACATCCTGGATTATTGAATTCTTAAAATACCACTGCAATATTGTGTTTTACAATAGGTTAAAACATGTTACATTTTGCAGGTAACATGACTATCTATCTGCTAGTATTATTACCAATTCAAATGTGCTTCTCCAATGCAGGTTCATGAGTACCTACGTAGCAAGTTGTGCTCACTCTATGAGAACGACTGCATTTTCGACAAATTTGAGTGCTGTTGGAACGGTTCAGACAGGTGAGCTCATTTAAATTGCTTACATAAGTCAAATGATGCAAAGGATGACTAATATAAAACAAGTTTCAAACACTCCTCATTTTCTGTTGTGCGACAATCAACCCTCACGTCATTGGTTGAGCCAAAGGGTCAATTGTGCTGTTCCAAAAAACAAAGACTGTAGCTCAGTTTGTTGCCACAATCTAAGGACCACCTCTTTGGAAAAAGTGGCCAATCACAGTTCGCATTGTTTTAAGATACCGTTTAGATGCAGGTTGCCTGTTTTCTTCTCCCCTTCTAATTTTTCCATCTGATTCTCTCACTCAGTGCCATCATGACTGGTTCCTACAACAACTTCTTCAGGATGTTTGACAGGAACACACGCAGGGACATCACACTGGAGGCCTCGAGGGAGAACAGTAAACCCCGTGCCATGCTAAAACCACGCAAGGTCTGCACCGGCGGAAAGCGAAAGAAGGACGAAATTAGCGTGGACAGCCTGGACTTCAACAAGAAGATCCTTCACACTGCCTGGCACCCTAAGGAGAACGTCATCGCTGTGGCTGCCACCAACAACCTGTATATATTCCAGGACAAAATTAATTAAAAAGAGTGATTTAAGATTAAAAAATGATAAACAAAATCAAGATAAAGAAATATTCCCCCTCCCCGTTTCTCCTGGCGCAGGCCTGAGGACGCTTTAAAAAAATCGTATACTTCGCAATGTTAAGCCTAGTCGTTAAATCTGTATGAAACATGGCCCTACTGTCCATTTGATGAAGAACTGAAGCACTTGCATAGAAAAAGGGAGATGAGATAGACCGTACCTTTGAAAAATGATTCACGACAACCCCTCTGCACCAAGCGACCAAAAGGTCAATATTGAGCAACTCTCAAACGGTGAAATTGACCTACACCAATCAGCATTACGAGGCTAGATCAACAAAAGTCGTACATTAATTCATCTTTGACTAAGCCTTATGTTTTTATGATTTGATGACCAAAAGTATGGAACGCTCCACAGGATGAGTACCAGTCTCGCTGTCAAAAATCATGTGTACTCACTGTTTGACTTTAAATTCAGACCTTTGTGAAACATCATGTTTGTTAATGTCTAACATTCCTTCCCCTGGCCTAACTCTCTGAAGCCCTGGTGTTGTACGTTTTAAGCACTTAAAACAGGTCTCCGTTTTGGTCAGTGGACAGTTGTTTGTTTTTATTTTGGTTCTGTTTTTATTTTCTATTGTTTTCTTGTTTTCTTCATGCATATTATCTACTCACTGACTGTATCTATATTACACCATCTGGTGTCAAACCACTCAATAAAAGTAACATAACTACAAAGAGGAAGTGTTTTTACATTATAAGCAGGTGTGTATGGATTTTGTTCTATATTTGCATGTAATCTGCATTTGTAGATCTGGAGCATCACTGGTTGAAATGTGAACTCAAACTGCTGAACCCATTTTGGCAGCATTATAGAGGAATTCCAGCCAAAAAAAGAAAATAAATGAAATAATTACATAATGTTTTCTGAAAACAAAACAAACAGCTTTGCTACTTTGTCTCAAATAAGTAATGAAAATCTTCCCACATAATTGAAATTAATTTGAGAAATCTTGTAGGTTATTTGGAAGGTAGAAGTGAATTTTAAAAATGAGCAAAAACTCTCCAAACCAGACAATTAAAAAACAAATTCCTCTGTATCATGCCAGCTGGGAAGCAAATCTCCATATTGTAGTACTTGAAGTTGCAGTTGCACTATTAGAATGAGGACGTTGGCCATGATAAGTGTCAATGTTGCTGTTTGTTTCGCTTTAGATCTTGTTTTTGTTTTTTAATTTTGTAAAGGGATTCAACCGCCTTAAGTCTTTCCACTAGTAACCTTCAAGACTAAATCCTAATATTCTCAGTCCTGCAAAACGTTTACCCACAATCCTCATCTCCCTACATGTTCTTTTTAGCACTTCGTTTGTCGGTTTATGTGCTGCTACGGTTACACGGCTTAGTATTTGGACACTAATAGAGACATTGCATGGTCAGCGATGACTGGTATAGACCACTCAAATCAAAACCAATGTGTTGAGTGCCTCTTACAGACAGTACTGGTTTTCCTCCAGTCTGTCAAAATGAACACTGATCATGTGCTGATTCTGAGATGCCCTTTTAGTTCAATTCCTGTGCAAAGCTTTGTGCAGAAATGTGATCTAAACATATTTATCTCCCATCAGCACTTGGTTAGAGGAAACTGGCAATGACAAACTGCTGCTAAATTTTGATATGCAGCAGCAACACTGATGTCAAAACAAGCATTAACGTTTGAAAAGTACAAATAAGCTGGTTGGAACACTTAAAATCTGGGAACCGACAGATCGGTTAACTACTTACAGACCATGTTCCTTGTTAAATGATGATGCTAATATTGTGAAAGTGTACACTTGTTTAATTATTTTTGACCAAAGTTAAATAAAATTTAAATTGTGTTTATCTGAAAACAGTTAAATGCCCAACACTTATTTTATTGATATCAAGCAGCTTTGGCCAATTTGGTATACAATACTCTAGTTTGCCATTTATAACATTTATATATAAAATTTATATCTTAAATTGGTTTGCATGTTTTATCCACATTTGTGTTAAAAATAGTTGGGGATCAATTTTATTCACAGAATGATTTGTTTTCTCAAATGAATTTGCATTGTGGTGAAAAATCCATAATTAGCATTATAAATGAACAAAATCCTGTACCTTTTTTGACCCTATGCTATTAAGATGCATTAATAATTTCTAAACACAACATAACCCCCTGGATAGAACAACCTGTAATTAAATAATCGCCAAAACTGTGCTTTGTTTGTTCTGAGAAAAACAATGTTTCATCTGGTCTGGTGTTTGAGATATTAGTGCCATAATTCCATCAGTGGTGAGCCATATTTGGACCTTGTAATTTATTTTGTCATGGCTGAGTTTGGTTAAGGCATAAGGGCTCTTACATGGTCACATGTAGCTTACCTGCTAATAATCTGTTTTCTCGCAGAATCAAATCCAGCCTACTACTTTAACCTGGACCACGGTAAAGCAATGTCTCCACAAACATTAATTTACCAACATTTATTGATCAACAGTGTTCATGTTGGTAGAACTGGTGGAAGTGTCTAATGTCTGCTTATTTACAATAATTATTTTTAATGATGTTATCAATGTTTTGTACTAACAGCCTGTCAGGAAAATAAATTACTCAGCTTTATGAGCATAGGCTGAACAAAAGACCCAAGAATGGTTTGTAGCCCAATTTAAAAAGTAGAATTATTGAAAATCCAATTGTTCATTAGGCTGCGTAATTGCGTAAAACATAAATATAAATAATTAGACTGAACTAGATTCAAACTAGTATGTAATGTTAAGAAAATTAGAAGTTTACTGGTGCTTGTTTTAATTTGTACTCATGTCACAAATGAATATATCAGTATTACTAATTAGGTGTTATACATTACATACTATACATACATATGTATTTAATGTCATAACTTTTTTATCTTAAATGCATCAGGCTTATAAGCACAACTTTGTTTTGTTTTAATTTCCACAAAGAGTTTATAATTCTTAATAGGTGTTAAGTGTTCCGGTTCATTGCACTGTAATGGAAGATCACATCGAGTTTATTGAATCGTGGGTGCAGTGTAGCATGCAGCTTGCTCTGCTGGTGTACTGCTAACTTTGCCAAATATGGTACAATATCTGAGTAGGCAGAAAACTTGCATACTGTGCACAGAATGCTTACTACAGAAATAGGATTACCATTCTTTAGTGTTGACAAGAATAAATGGTCTTTTTTTATCTTCACCTTTTAAGATGATTCTATAAGTATTCTACAAGTCTTACATAAAAGTGCAATGATATGACTTAATGTTTAAATTCTTTGATAAATAAAAATTGCAGATTCCAATACATCTGTTATAACTGGCAGTCATTTATTTCTGTTAAGTTCCTTCATTAATACAAATCCAATATGAAATTGACATTACTTTAAAGGACTATGAAACATGCTACACTTACATAGAATTTCCCTTATACTCCCTGCCTGTATTCAGTAAGGCAATCTTTGGACTGGAACTGTGACCATTTCAGAAGTACAACAGATGAAAACATTCCTGCCTGAAGCTGAGGCAAACCTGATCAACACTGATAGATTCACATGTCAAGGTAAAATATTTTGTACCTTTTTTTAATATTAATTGAGATTCAGTTGTTGATAGTTACAACATTTTTGGCTAGAATTATGATTCAGACTGACATATACCAGCGGCAGTTGTTGCTTACAGTTGTATATTCTGTATAATACTGTACACTGCCCAGTTCCCAAAGCAATGGTGTATTTTTAGTGTTTGAAACATTGCGTGCAAAAATAACCTCCTCAAGGCACAAAGTTGTACCATGAAACAGTGAGTTTTTTTCAGATGTTGCGATTTTGTTTTGATATTGTTTAAAATCGATTGGGAAAGTTTAAAACCTTTTCCCAATTCTCAGTCTAGGTTTCAGGTACAACAACTGTGGAGCGTTTAAAATACAGCAACATGTGATCCACTTTTCCTTCCCTTCTACATTTCCTAACTTTCTTTTCCTTTCTCTTCTTTCTTTCCCATCCCCCATTTTAAGATCTTGTCTTAAAACTTTAGTAGTCTTGTTACAGAACAATTATAAATTTTAAAAATGCATATTGTCTAATTTGATATGGTTTCTGCCTACAGACCTAGCATTGTCTTCCCTACAGTGATAGCCATGTAATGGGGCAATATGTGTTAAGTAAGAAAAGAAACTGTGGGAACAGCAGTTGAATACACAAGGGGGAAGTGAGGCAGTGTGGGTCACAGCCAGGGAGAGGAAATAGGTCATGTGACCTTGTTCTATCTGAATCTAAACAAGCACTGACTGAAGACAAATCAGCTGAGGTGGTTGATGCATGGATATTAGATTTTTCTTGTTTTCTGTTCCTTCAAAAGGTGCCTGAAGTGGTTATACGCCTTCCAATGTATACTCTAAAGAGAAAGAGTACTATTAGAAGAGATTAGGTTTCTTGAATTATTTAAGAAAAATGCAATGTCAGATACATTCACTGAGGTATAGTATTCATTCTCAAGCAAACAGAATATTTGCTGTGGAGCATTTTGTAAAATTGACCTTTGTAAAGACAATAGTCTAATATTAGTCTAATAATAATCTAATATAAAAAGTCTTTAGTCTAATATTGCCAATATTTTAGCAGCTCTACTTGTAGGGATATACTTTGACCCAACAATACTTTGCCAGATGTATTAGTTACCACAGGCCACTGCATGGTTGCAATTCTAAGGATTGTTCGTGGGTCTGAGGTTATACTCACCCAAGACCCACAGCAAGAATGTGTGAGAGGACAAGAGAGGGCAGGAACACCTTCAGGAACTCTGCAGAGAAGATCCCTCCCTTCTTCATCATACTTGTGTTCCTCATGCTGAGAGTGCTGGAACGCTTGGGGTGTCTTAGCAGAAACTCCCTACAAAGTTGTTAATTTACATTCAAATGTCAATGTCACTGTTTATCTCTCTGCTATGTTAAGATGTTGTTCTACATTATATTACATAAATAACACATGTTTTTTAAAGATTAGGTACTTGGGTGGCAAGTTTTCTGGTCGACTTGACCAATCCCAGATCCAGTCTGCATTTTTCTTCATCAGGGTCTCCACCTCTCTTCGTCTCTCCAAATAGTCTTCCTCTGACTTAAACCAGACCACAACAACACAGAATGGTTGAAAAATCATGTTTTGAATTACATTATTTTCATGTTTTAGGAAGGTTAGGTAGTGACAGTTACGGTTACAGCAATGTTTATAAATCATTTGGTTTGATACTGCTCAAATGTTGCACTGGACATATTGCATTATCTTGTTAAAGCCAAAATTATTCACCTGTGAGCTGTTTTTTTCTCCAGAGCTGTGAACGTCGGACCCCCTGCGCAACAGCAGAGCAGCCTGAGATCTTGGGGGACTGGTGAGAAAATGAACACAAGATTTATAATAACACAGTTACCACACACAACTATCAATGTCATACTGTAACCTTATATTATACAGTAAATCCCATTGCTAGGATTGACACCCTGTGAAAGGTCTTTTGACCTCAATACATGAAACATTGTTAACATACAGGGAAATATGACTGATAAAACTGATTATACTGACCTGTCACATGGTAAACTCCCCCTGGAGCTGCTTCTGCCTGACTCATGCTGAGCATCCAGCAGCATCTTCTCAAGGTCTCCACTTGGGGCAGTGCTGGTACTCTGCTCCTCAGCGCCTCCTTTAGGAGTGTTGCCACCTCCATTAAAATGCAGCTCCACCCAGGAGCCTACAGAAAAAAGGCACAATAATAACCAGGAATATTTTTATAATTTATGTTTTTATAATGTTATTAAAAGTTTAACTGCAATGCAAAAATAAAAATATTTAAGAGCTTAACAATTGAAAAAATGCATTGAATGTAAAAAATGAATAAAACGTAAAAAATTATATCATTATTATTATATTATATTATTATTATATTATGTTATTATACATACATTAAAACATAAAATGTTTGTTCCTACAATTTGATGTCATTATTAAAACAATGTATCACATGTATCCTATTAAATCATTGTCTCTTTAAATTGCATGTGTACTGCCTTGTTTTGATGCAGCATTACATGCACCACATGCTTTGTTTCCAGATGCGAGCATGCCAGCACTCTAGGCTCGACCTAGAAGCCAGAGAACAACATTGGGAGCTCTAAAAATAGCTCAGACCCGCCCATTGCGTACTGAACGTCTGCTCATTTGTCCCGAGTTAGTTATCCAATGAAATTTCGCTCCGTTCTTCCCTGTATTGCCGATCACGTTATAATCAGTAAACAGAGCAATAACGATTTACATATCAAAACACATCGTGTTTTCTATAGTGAAAAGCAGTATACAGTAAATCTATCATGAGGTCATGTTAAACATAACCTAGAGATGAGTGCTTCCCGTTCTTATTGCGAGATTACTCCGAGCACATGCGTCATGACTCATGGTGTTATTGTTGTTCGCACCTGCTACAGTTTGGCAAACACCACGTCTGTAGAATAGTATTAAGCATTGCACAATAATGTGAAATTGGTTTGTGATGCATGCCAAGAAATAACAGTTCACGATTCCTACAGAATTATCTAAGTCCTTTAGACTGAACATGAACGAATTCAGTTACACTGTAGTACAATTACAAAGTAATGGTTTGGAGGGTTAGGAAATGCTTCTACTAAAGCACAGTAAGTTTTTATTATAGCTACATACCCTGAAGGTTTTCCTCGGGTACACTTTGTTTCTCGGTCGACATTTCACTGTCCTTTACCGACAAAACAAACAGCAGGCGACGATTCACGTCCGTTTCAATCCTTTTTAAAGGGTCGATATTATATAATAATGCACCACACAACCAGTGCTATCCAGAGACATGGGTTATTTCTTGCCCGAATAGAAACGTTTCTCTCGATGACCACTTTAGTCTATATATCATGCACGACCTGTATAAACAGAATGTGGGTTCATGTGACAGAAGTGGATTGGGATCTTTATTCCATGAATCCAAACAGCTGGTGGTGACGCACCTTGCGGCTGTCCTATGGTTGGATATATAGGACAGAGAGACGAATGACAACAATACGGGCACAAAGGATGCCAGATTGTTGAAATCCTCATTTTTGTTGCCAGATTGTTCAGATCCTCGTGTTGTTTTTGCCTTACTTGTTTTGATATATCTCATGTATACATTTGTGTCTTACATATCCTATATCAAATCAATATTCCAAATCCTAATCAAATGTTAAAAAATCATGACACGTTTAAATGTAAGCATATCTGTATTAAAGAGTACAGTCAACATGGCGGCACGTGAGCTCCTTGCTCATTGGTGAAAAAGTCCTACACCCAAGAAAATGTGAGGGCAAGTAATTTATTGAATCACACCATTTTAATTTTGTGAGTGGTGCATTCCTTTAAGTGACTTAACAGAGCAGATGGGAGGAGGAACCTTTTTTTGACATTACTTTTGCAATTCTGACTAATGCCTTTATTGGCACAGAAATTACACACCACCCCTTTAACGTGAGTCGTTTAATATATTGGGTTATAAAGATATTGACTCTCTATCGCCACCTGCAGGCTGGAGGATAAACCATCGTGTTACACTATAGTGCAACGATAGTGCAACTGTATTATTTAAGCCATAGTCTTTGATGCAGTCGCTGCACCCATTTAGATTAAACGGCATGCTGTATAAAAACTCTGAAATGGCTACAAACCTATGAGAGGTATACAATGTGCACAGCAGCACATGCATACAGTTACTTAGGTTGTGGATGTATTTGGTTCTTTTATATTTTTATTTATAAATGCACGAGGAAACATTAAATCAATGCAATGTGGGGTAACACCTGGCACACATATAGACATATTGTATATATAAATAATTTCACTGTAAATGTTCTGTAAATGCATGAGGTGAACGATGACGTGATGTTATGAGAAAGAAATGCAGTTGCAACGCATTGACCAGCGGGCGGCTACAGTAGCTGCAACCATTCTTTATTTTCCTGTATCTCTATATCCGTCTCTCTTCCTTCCTCACAAACACAGGCTCTCACAGACCCGGGAGAGAAGCCAGGCATACAACGCATCCCGCAGAACTGCCAGATCCTTGAGTGTGTGTGTGTGTGTGTGTGTACACGTCTGCGCATATGTGTGTGCTCTGTGTATGTGTGGTGCTGTGACTGTCTCCACTGCTCTGTCACCTCCCCTCCTCTCCTCCTCCTCTTTCCCACCGGCATCATCCCTCGATCTCCATCAGGGATGGTGGGAGAATGTTTATGGTAAGTGCAGAAAATCAGCTCTCTCTCTTCCTTCAAAATCTCTCCTCTTAAATACCACAGCTTCTCTCTTTTTTCCCTCCTGCAATTGTTTTTTTTTTGGCTGGTGCTATTTCTGGTTATACATCCCTGCCGGCTTCTGTTTTACTGAAGATCCAGTCGTCTGCGCAGGTTGCACGCAGCACTGTTCTGCTGTGGATTCAAACATCTTCTGCATGGAATTCAGGGAATTACAACATGCATCCCTTGTCATTTCAGAGCATGTGTTACGACTCACGCGGAATGATGGAAGACCAACAGCTTCCCGGCTAAACCCTGCAGACTAAAACAACATCACAACTCAAATCATGCCTATAAGGTTAGTCTCAATCTTTGTGCAATTTGAATAAAATCAAGGCTGGCAGCCTTTACTTCTGACTCAAACTGGGTGCCATTCGATGCCTGATATGTTGTAGACTTGTGTGATTACCAGTTAACGATCCCGATCTCGGCCTGCTGGGATGTTTGTCAGAACTGTCAATACGAGCTGCAGAATGCCCTGTTCAAAGGGGATATGTTGATCAAATGTTGCTTGTAACGGTTGTTGCCTCGCTTGTGCAAGATGGAATTATGTCCACAGGCTGTCGTCTACCCACTGGGACAAATGTTCCCAGAGGGCCATCTGCGATGCAAAGACTCATTCTGCTTGATGTTTATTTCCTTGTTAAACGTGGCAAAGAAACACAGTACAGGTTTCATAGGTTGTATTTTCACTGCAAGCGACCAATGACAGAATGTGATGTCTTTTGAACACGAGACAGGAGTCGCACCTAAGGCGATGCACTCATTGATTTCAGACTAAGGGGAGGTTAAGCAATGGTTTTTGGAAGTTTACATTGACTTGAAACAGGGAGGTTAAACAAGGCATTTTTGGAAGTGTTTACACAGGCTCTAAAAATATACAAATCCATTTTAGAGGAGCTAACTGTCTTATTGATTTATATTCAAAACCCTGGCATCCAATGTCTTAGTTGAGTTGCTATTAGAAGCATAATGGAAATAAGACACAAGATTTATACATTTATTAGATGCTTTTATCCAAATTGACTTATAGTTCTTTTAGTGTACATGTTTTTGTCAGTATGTGTGTTCCCTGAGAACCGAACCCACAACCTGCTAATCTGCTTGAACAGTTATGTGAATATTTGTCTGAAAAATCAACCAAATTTGTCTGGAAATGCAGACAGGTTGCAAGGAGTGCTAATACTACATTGCCACTATCAATGCAAAATATAATTTTATGTGCAATAAGGGTTGTTTCTTAAATATTTCATTTAAGTACTTTAAATAATCCTAATCCATTACAATGTATTAATGACCTCTGAAATTAAATCTCTATTGCCATAGTTTTACTATGACTTTATATTCTATGAAAACTCAACCATTTTTTTTCCTCAACCACTTTTGAACATATTGCATTAGGTGTGCTGAGTCACTATAATTTAGTCTGATTAGAGGCTTCATGTCATCTTACATCCACAGCTGTAAAGGAATTGCTCACCCAAAAATAGGAATTCATTCATATTTTAAATATTACCCTTAAGCAACCTTAAGATTTTAGCCCAGTTTAGCTTAAGATTTAGCCAAGTTTTTGGAGCTGTTTTACATTAAACTAAAATTACAATTTATGGAGGCCATGTTCCAAAAACAACTTCAAAGTTTGACACCCACCATATGTTAAAGTTTAAACAAACTGTATTTAAGTAACGTTAAAGTTTAATACTATCACAGTAGGATTAGACTTACTGGATGTGGAAGTTTTGTAACATGGAAATACTAAATCCCTGGAAACCAAAGAAAAGGCTTTTATGCTTGAAAGCATCTCTTTGTAAAGTGCCTTTAAAAGAAAGTTATAGCACTCTTTCTTTGTATTCTTATTTGTGAACTTTTACACTTTGCAAGAACTTTGCTGGAATTGTTTATATATCCATAGCAATTCCCCCACATACATGGCATCCATACACAGTGATGATTTAACACAGTATTGTATTTAGGTTGGTTGTACAATTCTAAAACAAATGTCAGTGTTGAATTGTTGTCCATGTGTAATTTATACCTCCACGTATTGGTATCTAGAAAACAAACCAGTGCTGTTTATTCAGATTTCTACTACAGTAAGATCTTAGTAAGGAGTCCGTCTGAGGCACAGATAGACACTCATTGACATGCTATTCATACCTTTCGGCACTGCTGTTGCACATATGAAAACGGCCATTATCTCACCCAATGATCCACATAATGCATGCAGGGCAACTAAGCAAAGCCAAAGGGTGTCTTTTATCACCTCTTAAGTAAGATAATGGTAGAGTCAAGTAAGTGTTGCCTGCTCCAGTACTTGCTGTCCAGATTTATCACACGTGGACATATACATAATTTAATGGAGGTTATTACAATGCCTCCCTGAGACCAATATATCGACAGCAGGATGGAGAATGGATGATATACAGAATAATGCATATATTTCCAGGAGCTCCATGGAAATTAGCAAAACTGCAGTCTACTTCATCTGGTATAGACATGCAGTTGAATTTAATCTTTCATTACATGTGCAATGGAAATGTGATACACGGAATGTTCTTTTATTAACTTTTATTAATGCAGTTGCATAAATAAGCACTTCTTCCACAATTAATAGTTGTTTAAGAGAGTCATTGTGCTGTATTTTTTGGGTCATCGCACAATGACAGCACAACACTGAACAGAAATCTTGAGCAAGCTGAGATGATGTAAGATTTCTTTTATCTTTTGGAGTTAACAGTCGGTTGGTCAACCTTACAGCTGGGGGACATTTTTCGGCTGAGATTAGATGCGGATTTATGATTTGTCATAGTATTAAATTGTTTCAGCACTGGTGAGTGGAGATAAACTTGTCTAGACAGACTATATATATGTCTGTCTAAAATGTGATATTACAGTGTCTGATGTTTCTCTACTGGTGATTTTACTTTTAATTATAATATTAGACGTATAACACAACATGGAATTTAACATGGCATTGTTTGCAAGGTGTAGCTTTTAGAAATTCCAAAGGAATTGTATTTTATTGATCATAGGTTGTGCCTTCAAATATATGAAGACATCACAGTTATTTTAAGTGTCAAATTTGCATAAATGCTTCTCTTAGACATTAACAGCACAGATGTTGATGTACAGAAAAAGTATAGAGACTATTTTAGGATTAATCTGGCTGGTTGCATAGCTAGAATAATTTGGTTTTGATGAAGTCAGTAAAAGATCATTGCACTCTGCCTATAGGGTGTGCGTAGATCCATTAAAATATTCATTATTTCCAAACAAAAAGATCCACTCTTTGAGACTGGAGACTTTACTGTAGCTTTAAATTTAGTCTTATTGCTGTTTAGTCAGAACAACTAAGGTGTTAATGAAATTTAACTTACGATTTTTTAGAAAAAAAAACTAAATGCATCTGATGTTGATACAACAGAGATTTAAAAATGATAGCAAGGCATCTAATTAACCAATGATGGCACTTAATTGCAGAAATTAGTTAATGAGAAAACAGGGATAAGTATATCATCATTTGGTGTCAGTGGCTATTACCATGGTTACTGTTGCTTGGTATTAATGGCTTTCAAGTTTACTTTAGTTTGGGCTGTTAGCAGATGAGTCTTCCCTTTTGGATAATTATATAAGCTAGTTAAAATATTTTCCTTAAATCCTAATTTTGGAAAATGTGATTAATGGCTGTTTACCCATAGAGCTATACAGCTTAGTGAAATTGATGCAAATGTTTTGAGGCCACAAAACCCACATAATTCATCAATTTTGCAATTACAGGACTGCTTGTAGTAAATGATCCGCCTACAAAATATTCCTTGTTGTTCAGTCTGATGTCTTTCTCTCCGAGCATCTCTGCACCTGTTCTGCCTTGATTTTATCCATTTTTATTCAGCTAAGACCAGTCGTATATTAAACTCATGAGTTTCTGTTCCGACATGTGACTTAATAATTAAACCACTAAGAACATAAATATTCATTAAAAAAGTTACTAGGATAATTTTTGATTAAAAGTAAACTACTTTTTTGAGACAAAGTAGATGTAAATTGATATTTTTAATCGCACTTTCAATTAATTACTAATTTAATGACGTCAGAGGCTCATTGTACTCTGAAACTCTATACATACTTTTTCAGTTCCATCTAGCACATTATGGTTTGAGAGGTTGTAATGTTATTAAAAAAGAACAAAAGGCCTTTAATATGTCTTGTCCTAACTTTGTTATCACAAGAAAAGTTGCATCAGTCAAACAATTTAATCTGATAGTAATTTGATTTTAGAGTTATTTGCTTGTAGTGAAACTGTTAAAATGTAACACTGTTGCTGTTGTAGGTTGATGACCTCAATAAAGTCTTGTGTTTTCTCTGTGAACTGCAGGTGGATGGAAACATGTAGCTGAAGAAAGAACATATAAGAATCTTGACCAATCACAAACTCAGGTCATCCCTGAACAAGGTGAGGCCTGTGGAGCACTGCCTAACATGTCCAAGAAAGCACCCAGTGGGCGGGGCAAAGGGGAGCGGCCTGATGCCATGGCAGCTTTGCAAGCCGCCAATGAGGAACTGAGGGCCAAACTCACAGAAATCCAGATAGAACTGCAACAAGAGAAGAGCAAGGTTTGTGTTTAAAGCTATTTACTGTTTGTGGCTTTACATGCTACTTCAACAAGTGTCTGACTCCTATTCAGGTCTATTTTGTTGCTGCAGCTTTATATGGTTTGACTACAGTTACTCTGGAAAGCGCTTCTTTACTGCAGCAATTTTAAATGTTTAAATAAGAAAAAGTGTCGTCTATTGAGAATGTTAGACCAGACAGTCATTCAGTACATAATAGTCTTAAGCCTTATTCGGACAGGATTAGTTTTGGAGAGGTGGGCTAAAGTAATTATTATCAGAGCTTTTCAGAGATTTTAGTCTCATTCAACTAAAATGGGTAATCAGTGGTTGATAGTTTCAGTAATCATAATAGATAGTATCAGAAAAGATTATGGAGATTTCTACCTTCTGTAAAAAGATCAGGAAAAATTAGACAGTCCCATGCAAATAGACCGGCTGTAAATATGTACTTAACTATCCTGTCATTTCCAGTTTAAAAGTAGTTTTCCAGAGATTTGTTATCCCATACTCTTGGAAAACTATCACACTGGCAAATGTCAATTTTAAAGGGATAGTTCACCAAAAAATGAAAACTTGACTATTATTTCATCTACATGTATTTCAAATCTATGTGACTTTTCCTATTCTGTGGAACACCAAAGAATGATTTTGTTTCCATACAATGGAAGTCAAGTGGTGCCATTGTTTTTTTGTTCTGATATTATTAAAAAATATCTCAGTGATTTTGAGTCCAAACAATGTCCAAACAAGTTATTTTTTTGTGGCCCTCAAAGCAAAATGAAACATTTATACAGATTTGGAAAGACAAGAGGGTGAATGAATCATAGAAGAATTTTAAATTTGGTGTGAACTATCCCTTAAACCACTGTCCCCAGTCAAGCATTCTCATGAAAACAAGAGACACTCTCTGTTGTTTACTCCAGTAAGCAACAGCACAACTGTGAGCACAACGTACAGCTAGAGACATGCAGTGTAAGCCACCAGTGCTATCCATTTCTGTCATACATGAAGAGTATTGTTCATTCAAGCCCAACAACTGGAGGGACAGCTCCTGTGTCACCACTTTCTGTCAGTCTAAGGAAACCCATCACAATAGCTGCATTGATGCTAGCTACTAACATCAGTGTGACAGCACATTTGTGAACCGTATCCCACAAGTCTTATACTGTTGTCTGCTGTCACCACACTAGAGAAAAAAGAGGAGATCTTTATTTTCACAGGCATGTGCTCTATGGCAGTTTGAAACTATAAATGTACAACCATTGCTAATCTCTGAATCGGACGCTAAGTGATTGTTTCGTGTCTTGTTTGTATGGAGGCACTCGAATTGAATTGCTGTCAGGCTATAGTTGTTGTAGTGGGTTACAGCATATTAAATTCATTTTATACACAGTTCTTTATAATCAGAGCTATGTGTCTCTTCAGGGTCTCCCCGGTGTCCTAGTCTAAAGTGATTCTCAGAGACATCAGTCATTCACAGGCAGGGTGAGGATCAAGGTGTGCCCTTGGCTATGTGACAAAATATGTGTCTCCATAATTTTCCTGTAGATCTTAACATTAAGATCATGTGCTATCTTTTACTTTTTTATTTTTACTTTTGTTTTACTAAAATTATAATAATATAATTTCTTCTACATTTACATTTATTCATTTGGCAGACGCTTTTATCCAAAGCGACTTACAGTGAATTCCAGGCATACATTTTTATCAGTACTTGCCTTCCCCTGGGATCGAACCCACAACCTTTGCAGTGTTATTGCAATGCTCTACCAGTTGGGCTAACAGGAAGGAGGAACTCTCTCTCTCTCTCTTTCTCTATCTATCTCTTCCTCTATCTGTCTCTCTCCCTCTCTCTCTCTCTCTGTCTCTCATATTGAATTATATGGGGCTGCAATCAGAAAAGCAATTTCTGTAGAACAAAAGGAATACATGCTTGGCTTTTGGGCACAGGCCATAATTGGCCTCCTAGAGTGTTTTCTGCAGTACAAGGACAATGATATTAAAATAAAACTCTCCCATTAGTGCAGGATGCGCACCGACAAAAAATAAACATTACTCCAGATAATTTACTTTTTAGCTCAGGATGGAACAACCAATAGCTAGGAAGAGTCATAGACAATAAACCAATGACTGCACAGCAGAATATATTGACAACAAGACTCTGCAATGAACATAATTATAACACTACATTTGGCTGCTATAACTGTATAGCATATCATATCAGTTGTACCACATTCTTTTCACTGTGCATTGTCTGCGAACACTTACTACAATGATTTTCTATTTTATTAACATATTTCATTAGCATTACTGACACTATTTTTAATAAATTAACTAATAATGGATTTATTCCTGACTGCTTTATAATATTCAGTTGATAACATCATACATATCTTCAATTGTATGTAAACGTACAGTATAGGAAGTCCTATAAGCACAGAGCCTCCATTCTAATCTGTTTGCCTAAGTAGGTTATTGGTGGTGATATGTTTTTGCTGTGTTCTTTCTTCCAGAACGTTCCTGTCATTTATTCTGACCCTGTGAGGTCCTTATTGATTCTAATAAGCTACTGCAGTGTGTACACAGACACACAGTGAACGGACACTAAAGCACACACAGCCCAGGACGTCCTTCTGTGGGGGGTTCACATAATATCAAATTAGTTCTAATCACAATTTGTTACATTTGACAACATTTAATCACATGTGATTCAATCAACCTATGTATCACACAAACACTTACAAACACAAAATGTTGTGTAATTATCACATTAATATTTGCTGTCATCCTGTATTCACAGTCGACAGGCCTCATTTATAAAACATGAGCAGAATGTCTGTGTGGTATTTGTTAAATCGTTCTTGTTAATTATAAAACCTAAAAAGTTACGCAACAATACTTTATGGTTCATTTACACCAAAATTTATTTTGCTTTTGTTGAATGAGGCTTGATAAATGAGGAAAAATAACTTTACAGTCTGGAGATGAACATGTCTCTTGACTAATAGGTTATTAAAAATATATATTTTAAAAATATAGGTTGTATTTCCAAGGTCAGAAGAAGATTTTGTTTAAATTCTCAAATTATGAGTCTTGCACCATAGTTATGAGTTATTTAAAAAAGTTACTGTAATTTTCCCATTTTTTTTGTTTTATATTGTTTGAAAGGATATTAATTATTAACTAAATTTGCTGTAAAAATTTCCTTCACTGTGTCTTTCCTGTGGTGTTCTGATCATTTTAGCTTGTTTAAAAGCTGGCATAAATCAATATTTTTGAAGTTGGTGTCATAACACTACAGCAGTATTGAGACATTGGCGTGTTGTGTTGGGTAACCTCTGTTAAATATTCAGTTGATCAGATTTAGTGTTCATGCTCTCAGTGAAGAATTTAACACTACTTCTGTCAGTCATCAGGACAGGTAATGGACAGTTTTTGTCACCCTCACAGTTGTTAAGAATTGTTCCCCTTGAGAAACCCCTTAAGATTATAAAGACATAGATACAATAAGCTAAGATGAACCATTAGCCCCTGACCAGCTGTCAGTCTAGCCTGACACTGAGACAACTCTGACAGAATCAGCCTGTACTTTTTCCACACTGATTTAATGTGTCCCATTGCTAATAAACCCATAACACTCTGAGCACATGAAGGCTTAACATAGCCACTTAATCAATGTAAGCCCAATCTATAAAACTTAAATTAGTTCATGAATTGCTGTTAGGGGAAAGAGAACCAGCCTGATTCAGTGTTTTGCTATATAAATACCAACACATTGCTGTTAGTAGTACAGTGGGTTGAGAGATCTGAGACTACACACAGAAAATCTGGGATTCAATATTTGGGATTCACACATCCCAACACATAGGCTCTCATCATGTTCTCATCCTGTTTCTAGGCAAATTTCTAAGGAAAAAATAAGGAAAAAAAAAGGAAAAACAATCAAGTTTCATAGCTGTTTAGAGAGGTAAGATACCTCTGTCCAAATTTTGGTGTTTGATGAACCATATTGTCTACCCTGCCCTTTCTCTACTATATCTGATTAATTAATATGTCTGAGTCCCAAGTCAGTTTCATTTAATTTTTTTCTTTTTGCTTTAAATATAGTAATTTCCTCCCGTGTTGTTTTGTGAATGCATTTCAAGATGGAATCACTCTGTTCTGTTTACAGTACAGTGGTGATCTTGTTGTTTATCACTAGCCTGTGGCAGTGTACATAAAGCTGTGTTTGAACAGGGGTAGCTTTTTTTCTGATGTGTCCTTGAGCCTGACTCTGTTCGATTCTGTTCTAGGGTCCTTGTTCTATATCCTGACACACTAAAGCTTTATTTTAGGTCACATTGAATGCGTTCTGCACCTCACTAAATTATGAATCATTGCTCACTGCTGTTGTGCATAGTTACTTTAAATAAACACCCTGGTAATGCCTTGTGTTTTACACACTGTATAATAATTGAATAAGTCACTCTAGGTCACAGTAATTTCACCATAAATAATAGGTATGAATTAAACCACAATGCCTAACGCCTATTTAACAGCACTAAATCCAATGTAATGGACAGCCTCAGGTGGCTTACTGCATTTAGAAAACAGTGGCAACAGTAGAATGTGAAAAACACAATTGTCCAATATATAATTTGGTCAATAAGCAATAATCAATAAACAATTTCTACACCCACTAATAATAGTTTAGTCAATAGTTCAAGGGTTCCTAACAACATAACAACTTGGCACATGCATAGGTCAGTTAGAAGCTTTGAGCTTTAAGTTAAGGTGTTTAATGTTGAGAGCTGACTGTGATTGTATCTGCCATCAGGTCAGTAAGCTGGAAAGAGAAAAGTCACAGGAAGTTCGTCATGAGCAGCACAAGTCCACAGTGGTGGTGACAGAACTAAAGGCCAAACTTCATGAGGAGAAGCTTCGAGAGCTGCACAGTGTCCGGGAAACTCTTCTGCGTCAACATGAGTCTGAACTGGTGCGGGTCATCAAGATCAAAGATGGAGAGATCCAAAGACTCCAGGCACTCGTCTGTGTCCTCAGAGATGGATCAGCTGATAAGGTAACAAAAGGTCCAATTTACTTCTTCAACAGTTTATTTACATTGATCTTCATTAACTGCAACCATCAGCCTCATAAAGACCTTGTTGGTCTAGTGTGAGGATTCCTTGGAATGTCAATTTTTTTCCCAAAGTTGAGCAAAGGTAATACAGGCCCAGACCTGTATGAAATGGCAGAAGGAGTAAGTAAATTATGACAGAATTTTCATAAACAACTATTTCTTGTTCACAGAATAAATAACATTTGCCTATAAATTACTCGCCCTCAAGGCATCTTAAGTTTGTTTGACTTTCTTCTGGCAGACGATCACAGTTGGAATGGTTAATTGTTTTTTATTAATATTATATTAAATTAAATTAATAAAAATTAATTATTATTTTTTTTAAATATCCTTTCTCCTTCAAGTTTTATAATAAAGTGAATACTGCCAGAGATTTTAAGGTAGATTTATTCATCTACCATAAAAGTGTCTTTTAAAGTTATATACATATACATATATGCATTTTTGGAACAACTATTCCTTTAATTATTTAGAACAGATCTAATTGGCTGGTTGGAAAGTTGTTCAAGTTGTTCATCACAGTAACTATGACATTATGAATGTAGATTCCGACTGCGTAGTTCCTCTGGCTGCAGGTGAAGTCTGCGTTGATGGCAGATGCGCGAGAGGAGGCCAGGCGCAGTTTCGAAGGGGAGCGCATGCGACTGCAGCAGGAGATCACTGAGCTGAAGGGGGTGAAAAGGCACATGGAGGAAGCGCTAACCGTTGCCGTCCAAGCAGACAAAATCAAAGCCGCCGAGATCCGCAGTGTCTACCATCTCCACCAGGAAGAGATCAACCGCATCAAGAGAGAATGTGAGAGAGAGATTCGCAGGCTGGTACGTAGTTGTGTTCAATGCATGTACAATAAATCAATCTATCAGTCAATGACCTACTGAATACATATTGTTCCCTTGTGCAGATCTTGTCTAGCCTTATATATGTATTAAGTGAGTCTGTCTGTGTGTTTGTCCATTCATCCACCCATCATTTATTCATCCACCCTTCCATCCATCCATCTTCTGCTCTAGTGTTAATGTAGCCTTAAACCCATTAACGAGTAAATGGATAGAGGGATGGATGGATAAATGAATGGACAGATGAAGTTTCATCAAGGCTTTGTTAGTTGGGGGGTCCAAAAACCTTTTAGTACACCCTGAAAACAAACAATACATCATCCTACAATTACAGCAAGCCTGTATAAACAAGCCTATATAATACACACACACTGCACATTTGCTGTAGACCTAACTGGGGTGTCAGCTGGTAATTACAGATGTGAGCTGAACGCGATGCGTGCAGGTTGAACACAGCATTTACCCCCAGGTTACTCTGTGGGGGCTGCCTGTGCAATTAATGTGCTGAATGAAAGTCTTTCGTTAACCGCTGACGCTTCACATCCGTCACACAGGAATAAAGCACATTCTACACGGCACTGGAATCGATCATGTTATTCCTTAATTGTATTTGAAGCAAAGGGTGATTAAAGTTATTACCATATTCTCCTAGATGAGAAAGTGCACTACAGTGACTATTAAACAGCAATCAGTTCAATTGCCACCTTTCACAATTCTGCTTTATTTCACTTTAATTCACATTCAGCTGACATCAAATTCATGTTTAATTCATATTCAGTGCACATTCAGTTTACACTTGCCCTTTATACCATCTACAAGAAAGCTTCCACATCAGTTTATTCAGTTTGATTGTCTTTAAACAGCAGTGTGTTTCTGTACTGTTTTCTGTTTTCTGCTCTTGTACAGCCTCTCTGCTCTGGGCTTTTTGCCAGTGGTTTTTCCTGGATTATGAAAATATCAGAGTAGTGAGTGCCCACTTGTATCGATCCCTCCTCCTGTGGCAGAGAACCCACACTAATAATATCTTCAGTGAAGTAGAACAATACTGTGGAAAACATTATCGCTGACTGACATCTAAATGTCCAAAACAGAGGTAATGGTAAAGCTGATTGAGAAGCTGATTGGTCCATTTGATCCAATCAGAATTTAGAATAGGAACCATTTGCATGACAAGGTTTTTTTGTTGATTCTCATCTCATGCCATAAAATATTAAATGTTACTGGAGTGTTATTATGCGGATTGCAACGACAGAAGATTTGTGTGTTATTAAAGTCCACTCAACCAAAACAAGAAACACGCTGGAGGCCTGTTCATCATTTCAGATTTATGACAGTATATGACAGGAAGGATAGTGTATGACGCAGTAAATCTAAAATTCAAATCATGTTTGCAACCTAAATTTAAATTACGATTCATGAATTTAAAATAATGAACTTATCTCAGTAGTTGCATTTTATTTTATTCAAATACATTTATTTTTGTTTCAACAGCCATGTTAGAAGGACATTTTTTCAGAATGTTATAATTTTTTAAACATTAATATTTACATTTTATACGAATTTGGACTTAATGTTACATTTACATATTGATGTCAGTAATTGTATAAAATTATCTGGTAGACATTTGATAAGATGATGCTGTATAGCAACATTAAGTTTATTTTGGTGGCACTTATTGTGACAGTATTGAGCTTGGTTTGAAAAACTTCAACACTTCAGCATTGAATTCTGCATTTTGCTGAATTCTGGTCTGTTAAACTGTTGGATGTTTGTGTGCATGTATAATAGGAGGGAAAGTGGAAAGTCTGAGAGGAACTTCAGGAAAATAATGAGTTAGAAGTTTAGACAAAAGATTGAAAGAGCAGAATATTGAATCAGGCGAACCATTTCAGTGATGACATCAGCACCAGACCCAGTTGATGGGATGGGAAAGCAACCAATTAAAGACAGACAGCCTTTCAATGTATTGCTTTGGAAACAGGGGGCATTTTAATGGTTGGATGGAAATGAGAGACAATGTCCCGCATGTGATTTTAAACCAGGCAGATTATATTAAGACATTTATTTTGGGTTATTCAAAAAGAGTTGCAACCAACCAAGGTCATTTTTGCCTATTACATGAATGGAGAAGGTCCAGATATAAGTGCATTTATATGCATTGCTGGTAGACAGTCTGAAACAAGTATTGTTATATGTAAGATGCACACTGAATACAAAGAATACTGCAATTGTTAAGCAACTTGTGTAATCCATGGATGTTGAACAGAATAGAATTGTGTCCTGAAAATGACTTCTATGAGAGTGCAGTAATTTAATTTTAAACTGCTCTTTTGTTTGCTTTCTCAGAGTCAGATAATATAATTTAGGTTTAAAAAATACTGAGAAGCCTATTATGTACATATGGTAAATACTATCTAGTTAAATATGTGCTGTATTAATTATGTGCAGTACAAATCATTTGTTTTATTAAAGGTATTAAAATTCAGTAAATTGTTGTATAAAAAGAAATACTGTTAATGTTTAAAACTGACATGCAAACAAACACACTCCATATCCCTGCCCCAAAAATAACACATATTCTACAGAAGCAATGACTAACAACTGATGCAGATGCTTTCTATTGCTGATTGGCTACAAGGCTGGGCTTGAAGGTAATCAGTCAAAGAATGGCTTGCTTATAGTTTTGTTTTATATTAAATGCTTGGTAAAGAGTGTTGAGTCTGTGGATACGGGGAATAACAGGCTTAGTTTTAGAGACAGAGAAGTCTGACACATGAAAGAGAGGCTCAGTCGTGTGAAGGGTTGAGATGTCAATTAAAAATGAGCTTGGATGCACACAGGGGACGATGGATTACAGCTGCATCCCATCTTTACTACTAAGATAGCTGAGCCTCAGTCGCTCGAAGGGGTTTGAATCAGACTAGTGTTTTGTTTGAAAGATTTCACTTTCCAAAATTACTGAAACAATATGGATTTGAGTTACTTTGACTTTATATTGTCATAATCAAATATAATTTGACTTTCTGCTTTTATATACATTTTGGTAGCACTTTACAGTAATGTTTAATTTGTTTACATTGGTTAAAGCATTAACTAACAGGAACTAACAATGAAGTATGTCTTTTTACAGCATTTATATAATCTTTGTTAATTTAGTTACTGCAAATGCAATTGTTTGTTGTTCTTACATTTTAGTTCATTGTGTGCATTAACTATAGTCAACAAATGCAAAGTGGACATTAGGAAGGCACACTGTGGGTTAATGCTGTGCACAGCCATTCTTAGCCTTCCTTAAAATTCAGAAGAGAGAGCTGTGGTCATTTCCACAGGGCATCAGGGACTTGCTCTGTTCACCCTCATTGGTAAGCGTCACACCAGCAGGAGTTTGTTGTGTGGGGTCCATTTCTCATATCCATTCCTGAAATCCTGCGGTCTGGCCTATAGCCAGAGTCTAGATGTCCAACGGTGTTAATCCTGTTAGCTTCAGTTTAAATTAATTTATTAAACACATAAATCACCAAGGGAGATGGTGGCATGTGTTTTAGCATACAGCATCATAATCAGTGTGTTCAGTCATGGAATATTACATTTAAAATGCAAATATGCTGTATAATGTTTTTTAAGACACAGGGATACAGTATATAAGTGCAGATTAGACACGAGTGTGAATATAGGGAATAATAGCTTGTCTTAGCAAAGCATTTAGCCCCTATGTAGCACAGATACACATAGACAAGCAGCACATTCTGTGAGATGAGCTGATCACCGTGGTAACGCCTATGCTGGGCGTATCACTGTGAGTGTATGAGTCATTCTCAAACCAGAAGCCGCAAAAAGAGAGATAAAACAAGAGATGTTCTTTCATCCGCCTAAACATTTAGGATTAAGGTGAAGCCATTATTGATTTTTAGCACTGTCTAAAGAAGAAGGGGCTAGTTCTTACACTGTGATTTATCTCAGTGATGAAAGATGTCCAAAGGTACAAATCCTTGCTTTTCAGGCAGTTTTATTGTGATGATCTAGTTATTAAAATGTGTGAATTCTATTCTCCAGATTCACCGTCCTGTTGTGGTTGCCATGTCATGTTAATTTAAACAAAATTGCAACATTTATTAACCAAAACAATGGCTTGATCATTTGGTTTTAATTAATTTATACAAGATATCATTTTTTAATCTGAAATGAATTATTTTGTTTCATTATTTGTTTACTGTTTCAGTTGTGTCAAAAAACTGTTTTTGCTCCATAATATTGTAGGCTTTGTAATGGCAGGTTTCCATTGTGACAACTAACCACTAACCATAGCAAATTTAAAATAAACTTTCCCTTAGCATGACAATTAAAGTCACAGAATTTGTATAAATTACTATTTTTATACATTTGTATTTACATTAATAGCAGTTCAGAAACTGTACATCTGAGAGGTGTTAATCTGAACTGGTGTATAATTAGAGTGTGATGATTCTTTGGGCTCCTAAGGTCTCCATACAACACATAAAGGGTGATGTGCAGCTGGGCTACATGAGGCTGTCGTGTTAATGATATGGTTTCTTAAAGCTGCAATTCATGAAAGGTCAGTCTAAAGGTTTTTAGACAGTGAGGAAGTAAGAAAGTTTTAAAACCATGTAAAAGCTCACTGAGAACAGATTACTGCTGCACACTGCAGAATGACAGAGACTTTGTCAGTACCTGTATCAAATGGTGTTAAAATGTTCATTTTACTTCAAGTATCTCTTTAAGTGAGTGTTTCTGTTTATGTCATTCATTCAGATAAACCCTAAATAACATCAGTTTAGTCAGAAATGTTACTTTAAATATTACATCAGACATTTTGTATTATTCCTTTCTCTGTAGTGCTGATGTAAAATATATCAGTATCATAAACACCAAATGTCATCGCGATTTATCATCTTTTATACGTTATATTGCTGTTTTTATCATACAGCCACAGTAATTCTGTTTTTACTGTCTTGAAAAAGGGGTGTGGCTTGTCACTGTCCACTGCCGTGGTTGTCATGGTGACTGCTGTGTCTCAGCAAATGTTGAGATGTGTGTCCATCTTGCGTGCTAATGTTTATGCACATGTGTGTTCATGAACTGTTTACTGCCCTGAGTGACTGGACAAACCTGGCATGTGTTTATACACTACCACATTGAAATACAGTACAACTGTGACTCAACACTTACAAATTATTTTCTCTATTCATTTTTATTATTGTTTCATACATTTATGTTAAAAATCAATAATCAGAAAGTTTATTTCTGGAACCCTGCAGTTGTGCTCCTTTGCAGCCCAGTGTTTGATCTTGCTAATGTTTAATGTATCGTCATGCACCCTATGTGTGTATCTATGCATGTGTGTGTATCTGTGTGCATGACTGTGTTGTGTTCTGTCCTGTAGATGGATGAGATTAAACTAAAGGACCGCGCTGTCTGTGGGCTGGAGAGAGAGCTCAACACTCAGGTGGGCTACACCTGGAGGCTGCAGCAGCAGAAACAGGCTGTAGATAATCAGCTGGCCCTGCTGCGAGACTCCAGCCCCAGACGAGAGGGCCCTTATTCACCCGCTGCAGGAAACGCAACAGACAGCATAGCTAACTCTGTAAGCACCTCTCCTTCATTAATTAACCCCTCAGTTTTCTGCGCTTTAACTGTGCTTACCTGTTCCTCAACCCATATGTGTCATTTTTGATATACAGCACAGTTGCTGGGTTCTGGAGGCATAATTTGATTCATTTTCTCCATAGATAATAGTTACCGTGTCAGTAACATATTTACATCATATACAAGACCTACCACAAGCACAGAGATTAACAATATGCTTCTAGAGTTGTATTCTTCTGATCATAACAAGGTCATTTACATTTTTTATGTCTATATATGGTTTTTGGTGCAAGAAACTGTAACATTATCAGTGGGTGCAAGAAAGTAAATGAAATACAATATGTCTGTTTTAAATTGATTCAATTACAGTGTGTTAATTCAAGATTGGGCCTAATATACATCTGGGTTGGAGGAAGTCACACATAACAGCATGTCACTAACAATCACCTCCTTCCTTCCGCGCATTGGCACATCATTTCCAATTAAATACACACTACTTATAACTTACATTCACACAAAGTAATCAATAAATAATGCAATTCTTCAATTAACTTAGTATTTCTAAACTCTTGAATCTTTATAGTCATCAAAACAACCACAGACTTTTGTTGTTGTTGTGTCTCAATTTCAGTTTAATGCTTTCAATAACATGTTTAAATACATGCATGCACTAAATACTTTCTAAGATTTGGAGATGCAGCTTAATGTTTATGTTTCCCTAGAGTTTGGAATTGCAATTTTTTTTCCCCAGTTGCTCTAATATATTCTATAATTGAATTTAAATCAAAACAGCATCTTCTTTAAGCACTGCTGCGACTTGAATAAGGGCCTGTTTTAATGTATTACATATTACTGTTTTCTCTAGCAAGAAAATATCACTGAATAAGTAAAATGAATAAGTCATCTTTGCCAATTTATAAATGTCATGTGGGTGGCTGTTTAATGGACTTGGCGTGACAGGTGGGATGTGATATTGGTGACATCATATGTTGATAGGAGCAGTGTTGCTTTTAAAGCTGCAGTGTGTTATTTTTGTGCCATTAGCAAAACCAATTGCTAATTCTGTCCTAAGCCTTCCTGTTACAGAAATGATGTGCTGCACATTTAAAAAATGTGATTTTTCTGTCAAATTTGTTGCTTCATGTTCAGTGTGATGTCACAATGTCGGTACAGCTATGTTTGCTAGAGGTGAGAATGTAACATTTTTTCAAATAACAGCTTCTCCCGACTGTAAAGAAACATGCACATATTCAATACACACAATTCTTTGTATTCACACATTCATCTGAGGCTGTTGTTCACAGCAGCAGAACATCTTTGGCTTGTCTGTGTGATTTTGCTGTACTGGGTGATGTCAGCTACAGCTGTGGTGGGCTGCTGCTTTTATTTTCTCTGCAGGGGAGCCGTTTCTGCAGTGACCTTTCAGGCTCTTTGAATTGTGGCTGCACCACAACAATCTGCTTCTTTTTCCTCATTATACAGTTTCTACGGTTACCTAAGGATTTGTTTAATTTAGCTTAATGGAAAATTTGGCAGTAATAACTTATTCAAAATAAAAAGAAAACACTATAACTCAATTGGTTTATGTTGGTTTTTAGGTTTAACATTTAATGTATGAGGTCTTGCTTATTTGTTTATAACCAGACATTTTTTTGACTGAACAATTAATCTTAAAAGGTAATATTTGTCCTATAAGATCGAGTTACAGAATCAGTATAGATGCTCTGTACATATATTATAGATGTGTACAATAAGTCTACATGTATGGAAGTTCTATACATATATTTTGGATGTGTTTTTGGTATAATCTATAGATTGACTGTATGTATAGATGTTCCACACATATTCTCTGGATGTATAGAAACAGACTGTATGTGCAGATGTTCTATACAAATATTCTGTAAATAGAACCTTTATGTATTTATGTTCTACATATATATTCTACAGATGTATAGAATCAGGCTATATGTTTTGATGTTTTACACATATATTCTATAGGATGTTTTTTTCAGTTACCTGCAGTTGGTCTGTTCCAGGTGCAGCAGTTGGATGAGAAAGATGCTCGACGTTTCCAGCTGAAAATCGCAGAACTGAGTGCTATTATTCGCAAACTAGAGGACCGCAACGCCCTATTGTCAGAGGAACGCAATGAACTGGTGAGTCTATGCTGGTGTTATGAGTCAACTGTATTGTAGTGAACCAGTTTCTGTTTTCAAGATATTAACAGACTTGCAATCTGCAGATTTAAAATGGAAATCTCTTCTATTACATACATTATTACGTTTATATTATGTATAGTGTAATATTGTAACATGTAAAGTATGCCTTTGCCTGCCTAAGTGTTATTTGATAGTGGAAATGTTCTCAGTAATGGTGGTGCGTATTCAAGACTCCAAACAGTGATGAATGACTGCAGTGTTTCCTTCTCTCAGCTCAGACAGGCTTAAAGATCAACAGAGTGATTTAAACCTGACAGCTAACTCCTGCAGGAAATTCAGCACTGTACAGCATCACATTTTGTTTATCATTTAGTAGGGGCCTAGAAAATAAAATCATAGTCTTAAAAACATGAATAAAGGCAGAAATAAAGTATTGATACCTAAATGGTCTGGTTTCCTGTCAGCTCCTCAGATATTATATTTTAAAGAGCTGACGGCTTAATTTTAACAAAAGTTTTTAAAATGCTCCCATCTTACATTTGTCAAACACACAGACACAGAGGAACAGAGTTTCCTTTAAGTGTACAGATACTTTTTGAGGCCAGTGCAACCATTTGCCACTCCAATTCATGTATAACAAGCTGTTTGTGTCTGCACTCAGTTAAAACGGCTAAGGGAAGCAGAGAGCCAGTATAAGCCACTACTGGATAAGAACAAACGTCTAAGCCGCAAAAATGAGGAACTGAGTCACGCGCTGAGACGCTTGGAAAACAAACTGCAGTTTATCACTCAGGAGAACATTGAAATGGTGAGAATCAGTGTAAAAAAACTGTCGCTTGACTGTTAGTATCTCATATATTATTTGGTCTGTACCTGTTAAAGATGTATTTAAACACACATTTTGATGTTCATCCAAGGTTGAATTAAGAATGTCAGGCACCCTTTCTATAGAGATCAGTGTTTGACTACAATATTTTAACACTGTGCTACAAGATACATTGTTTAAATCCATCAAACGCTTTTCAGGAACAAAAAAAGCACAATGCAAAGTTATATTCTTGGAAATTAAGTTTGTTGCAGTAAATACATTTTCCTGGGTTGTGATAGTGAGGTTAATGGAGACAGTATTTTTCTGTGGTCAGTTTTTGCCCAAACAATGTTTCAATGTTATTAGACTTAATTGCACATTTCCAGTATGGAAGCAAAACTCTAATGGTGCTTTTAAATTATTCCCTAGACATGAAGCAGCTGTCTGCTTAATTCTACTGCATAATCTGTTTATGACCGTTTCTCAGATAAATCTTATACCAATGGCATGAAACAGCATTTGAATATTTGTATCTATGTAACAGTGTCGTGTTTGCACAAGCTCAGTAGCTCATTATGAGATATTAGCTGATGATTGCGTTTTATGTCACAGAGAGAGAAGGTTGGAACAATGCGGCGGCCCAGTTCTCTGAATGATCTGGATCAGAACCAAGAAGAGAGAGAGATGGAGTTCCTGAGACTGCAGGTCCTGGAACAACAAAACATCATTGATGAACTGTCCAAGGTATTAGAATTACCACTATCACATGAGTTTTCAAAATGTGAATCTACAGATGTGTCCAACAACAGTAACATTACATGCCAACAGTGTCCCGCTGTTCTGATCTGTGTTTTCCAGGCGCTGG